>JABCKS010025182.1:0-22890 GCA_018851325.1 Termitomyces sp. DKA19 | reverse complement strand
ACAGATCTGATACAGTAAGATAACTGTACAATTATGAAGAAATTATTTATCAAAGACACCAAATAATACATACCTGCAAGTTAGAATCTTCTTGATAAATCCTTAGCAAAAAAAGCCTAGTACAATTGATGACTGAATCTGAAAGAATACAGCTAATCAGTTATCATGATCAGATCTGTTCAATGTAAAAACCATACATGGCAGAAAGAGCACTCAGAATCTTTCAAAGATCATCAGATACTAAGATCAAACAGAAAAGATGAGTAAAACTTACAGAATCAAAGCACATAATAGAGTGGGTAGTTGAAGTAGCAGAGAGAAAGGCAAATGAAAGAGCTGTGGACCAGTGTTTTTGGAATCACATGATCATTTAATGCTGGATGTTGTAAAATTCATTGTAAATGCACAGGAAAAAAACTGGTGCATGCTGAACCCATTTTACATAAGCTCTGACTAATGCTGACTAATGCTGACTAATTTCCTGGCTTGCACTTAGTCTTCCCACACATTCTCCTTTCAGTTATAGATGACCTTCACTATCATATGAAGCCATTGAGGCCTATTATCTCTGCAGTCAATAATAGGCCTCAAAGGCCTCTGGTACTTGGCAAGGCTACTTCAAATCCCAATTATGGATCAGGATTGGGTCAGATCTCATAGCAAAATTTGCAATGTCAGTTCACCATTGGAATTTCCAGCCCTTGGAACTTGCAAGTAGTTACTGCCACTTGCTGCTACTTCCAGAGTCTTTGAACTTCAATTTACAATAAACTGTATGAATTCCATCACCTCCATCAAATTGAATCAGCTTTTCTTATTTCTGAATTCTATCACCTCCAGAGATTGAATCCCAATTTTTTCAGTTCCACAGATTCTAAGAAATCAATAGTATATTTGCAAGATCTAGCATACATACATCATGTCTCAAACATTGAGGCAGACAAGGAAGGAAGCATTGGCAGAGCAGCAGATAGAGATAGTCTCTAACTGGATTTGCAGTGGTGGTACTTGTTGCCAGCCCAGGATTGTGTTGTCACATGCAGGAATAAAGCAGGATATGTGGAACATGTCATAGATTGCCCAACTGTTGGGCAGTGACATATAGTAAGCAGTGTCAGACACCTTTTGGGAGACCTTTTGTTTCATTTTTATCCTTGATTATGTGCACAAGGCACATGGCACCTATTCTGCATGGTACTATGAAGTAAATATGTCTACAAGGACCATGGGATTCCTTGCCTTCCCACATATGCAAAGAATGAGCAGGCTGGCACTTTCCAACACTGTTTAGGCTGTGCCCCCTGGTAGTACCTAAGATCAGGACCTTGTGTGATGTTTGTGGGGATGTGCATTCAATGGATGCCCACTAGTGTGGGCAGGTGAGAGACAAGCAGCTGGGCTATGGTCACCACCAGGGCCAGAGAATGTCAGTAGCAAGGTGGGCCTAATGCTGAGTGCTGTAATTAGTGAGACTGTCAGGCCTGGAGTATCTGGGAGCTCACCTCCAAGAGTGAGAACCTGCTAGTTGGTTAGTCAATGACTGGAATGGGAATGTACAAATGTTCTGGGCTTGATCCAGGCACTAGGCAATGTCCTGGAGCTGTCAAGGCAAGGGCAGAGGTAGTTGATGTCTATGAGGATGTTCCACAGACTGAGACAACTATGCTGGAGGATTGAAAGAGAAGAGAAGATAGATAGATTGAGCAGGAGTAGAAGCTAAGAAAGTAGAGAAATGAGAAGTAGATAAAAGTATGTAATATTAAGACTACTGACTGACTATGAGGTTTCAGAGCTATATACTTGAGGTATCTAGGGAGAGTTGGGGATGGAAGGGGGTTTTTAGGTGAGCAGTGCCCACTCTGGGGCTTGGCCCCTATTGTAGTGATTGTAGCAAAGCCTGGATATGGTCTAAAGTGGGCCCTGAGTGTGAAGTCACAGAGCAGGGTGTCTCAAGGCTAGGGCAGCCCCCAGAGATGCGTTGGGTGGTGATCCAGTGATGTGCAGGCTGTGGGCAGGGTCTGGGTAGAGGGTGGGGACAATCAAGGGTTGGGCTGGGGGTTTTGGACAGATGTTGGAGATAGCAGGGTTGGATGGCAGAGTTGTTGGAAGGCAACTGGCAGGGTCCTGACATTACCCCTCCTTTAGGCATTAAGACCCTCAAGATGTGGTGGGTGTCATTAGTTCCTAGGGTACCTGTGGGGGTCTGGTTGATCTCCTGAGAGTCTTTTTCACAGCTTGTCATCCAATTTCTCCTAAGGTACTGCAATGTCTTCTGACCACAAGTATAGGACCCCAACTCCCCCAAGTTCTAATGACATGGTGGCCTGAGTGGCATACAAAGTGCACCAGCTAGAGCAGGACCAGAGGTGTGAGAGAGAGGCAGTGGATTGCCTGTTTTGTCATGCATACTTGTTCCACCTCGTCTGAGGAGCCTGGCTAATGATCTGGCAGAGCAACAGGTGTTGCAGGCAGCTGCCTTGGGGTTCTGGGTGATCCCCAAGGCACAACACACCCCAGTCAAACCCCAGAGGGGAGCTCTGACTCAGGTGACTTCTATGCTGCAGCTTCCTTGTCAAAGGGAGGGATACCCATTGTAGGAATGGTGTGTAGCAAATTGGCTGGTAAGATTGGCCCTAGATTGCTGTTGCACAGCTAACTTCTCTACAGTGCAATGCCTGTTGAGTCCACAGGGATCCCTGCATCCTGCCCACACCAAGGCACTCCTGACAGGCCCAAAATGTCTGTGATGAGTGCTGGGATCAACACATTTGATGCTCATTCTGGGCTCACTAGCAGGTGGGGTGGCAAGAGGGGGGGGCAGCCCTGGTTCAAGTGCCTCAGGGTGCCTGACGGCCCCACATCAAGGTGGTGATCAAGACATGGGCTCCACAGGGGTGTTGTCTAGCAGTCAGGTCTTTGGTGGATGCAGGGGCAGGGCAAGTGGAAGCATTGCTGAGGATTTGGGGCTACAAAGAGGGAGTTCCCAGTTCTTTGATGGCATAGTTGCTAGGCCCAGGGGTCCCCCTATTCCTGCCCTCATCAGGGTCCTCTGACTCAGAGGCAGGGTCCAAGCATTGCTGTATATCTTCAGGGGAGGCTCTGGGTCCCAAGCATTCTTACACTGAGCTGTTTTTATCATTCTCCTAGACCCCTATGCCCTCAATCCAATCAAATAAGGTTGCTAGCCTCTGGGAAGAGGTGGCCTGCCTGCAAGAGGTTGAAGTGACCTAGCTGGACCAAAACCAGCACATAATGGTGCAAAACTAGGAGTTGGCCCATGAGCTGGTGGTGAGGATGGGGAGTTGGACACCCTTCATCAGGTATATGAGGCACTGCAGGAGCAGAGTCAGGAGAAGTCGGGGTCAGAACAGGCAGAGTGGCAGGAGCAGGAGGCAGTAGGGCAGGGTGGTAGGGAGTCATCTAGGGGTGTTATCCAGGGATGGTGGGAGCTGGCAAGTGGGAGGGGCTGGGCCTGGGGCTGGCTTGCTAACCAGCAGACAGAGCATTGCTTTGCATTCCTTAGTGAGTTCCGTTGTGTCTGTTGGGCTCTGGTTCATCCTTTCAGGGCATGTTCAGGCCTATTGAAGTCTTCTGAACAAGGTTACCACTGTCTGGGCATTTATCAGAGATGGCTTTTGGCAGATTTGCCCAGAGTACTGCCTTCCTGCAGAGATTGAGCAGGGGATGGAAGAGTTGAAGCACCTGGAGGGGGCTCATTGCCAGCTGGTGATTGGTCCAGAGGGGCTCCTGGAGCAAGAGGTGCAGAGCCTTGTGGACCTCCTGCCTATACTCAATGAAGTTTACAAGGAGACCTCAGATGTGCTGATAGCAGTGCTCCAGGAGGGGCATGGATTATCTGGCTCCCTACTAGAAGAGGTGGATGTAACTGCAGAAAGGGGTGATAGGGTGGAGGTGGTCAATCTTTGAGGGGCTGAGAAGGAGGCCCAGAGAAGGGCAAAGGGGAAGGGAAGGATGGTCAGGTGAAGGGAAGTGGGATCCTTGCTGGTCAGGGTCTGTTGTATATAGAGTCATGTATTCTTGGCATCTTGGCATCTTTGTTCTTCTTTATTTATTTCTTTTTTCTTCTTTTTTTTTCGAAATATTACTGTCCTTTCTTGGTCTTAGCCTGGATAAGATGAAGAGATTGGATGAGATAAGACCATGTGATAGGAGGGGCAGGATAAGATGGTGCAATGAATAAAATAAGATGGGGTGAGTAGATAATCAGAGGGGAAGGGGAAAAGAAGGGTGGGACAAGAGGGGAGGGAGCAGGATAAATGGGATAGACAGGAACATGTAGGGGGGAGTTGAATCCCCTTCAAGCTTGGGATGGGGTTATGCCCTAGGTGGCCCTGAGGTTATGGCTTGAGCTGTGAGTCTCAGGGTTTTTGGGGGTAGTCTTCATAGAAGTCCTGGAGGGCTTTGGGGGCATTCCAAAGGTGCCCTAATGGTTCCCAAGTGTCATCCTTGGGTCTGTACCTAGTCCACCAGACAAGGTACTCAGTCTGGCCACAGTAGTGTTGGGAGTTAAGGATGGTATCAACCTTGTACTGGGCTTCTCTGTCAGCCTCAATAACAGGAGGGGGTTGGTTCTGCTGGCCCAGGAGGGGTTCTGGGTTGTGTTGCTCCAGGAGTTGGATATGAAAGATAGGGTGGATCTCCTTCATCCTGGCAGGCAGGTCAAGTTAGTGTGTATGGGAGGACACCTTCCAGAGTATCTTGAAGGGTCTGAGGCACTTGTGGTTGAGTTTTGGGAAGGGCCACCAGGTCTTGATGTTCCTTCAGTCAAGCCAGATGAGGGACCCAACAGGCCAGTTGAGGGACTCAACAGGCCAGTCCAGGGTCATGCTCTGATGAGCATCCACATATTTGCAGTAGACCTGGTTAGTGGTTTTAAGCTTGTGCTTGAGGTATTCCTGTAGGCTCCAGAGGTCCTGGGCAGTGGCATGGATACCTTGTTCACAAAGAAAGGGGAGACTCTGGTAGCCAAGTGTAGGGAGTTGTTGTAAGTAAATTCAGCAAGAGGGAGTTTTGTGCATTAGTCATCCTGCAGGTAGTTCATGTATAGCCAGAGGTATTGCTCCAGGGCCTGGTTGATGCACTTGGTCTGTCCATTAGTCTGCAGGTGATAGGCCATCAATAGGCTGGACTTGATGTCTAGGGCCTAGCACAGGGACTGCCAGAATTGCTAGATGGACAAGGTACCTCAGTCAGAGATAATGTCATTGGGCAGGCTGTGTTTGGCAAAGACATGAGTGATGAAGTGGCAGGCCAGTCACAGGGCATTGTCCATAGTATAGCAGGGAATGAAGACTGCTTGCTTCATCAGCTGGCATACTATGATGAGGATTGCATTATGTCTCTCAGACTCCAAAAGTTTGATGATATAGTCCATAGAGATGGAGGACCAGGGCTGGTGCCCTATCAGGAGGGGCTTGAGGAGTCTGAACAGTCAGTGGCATGGAACCTTGGCCTAGCAGCATGCCTCACAGGCATAGATGTACCTGGTGACATCTTTCTTGAGTCCCAGCCAGAAGTACATTTGCATGATGAGTTGCAGGGTCTTCTGGATCCCTGGGTGACCTCAAAGCTTGTGGTCATGGTGTTGCTAGAGGACTTTGAGACATAATTTCTAGTGGTCTGGGATGTAGATTGTGTCACTTCAGAGGAGGAGCCAGTTGTCAGAAGAAAGGGTGAAGGCAGGTGGTTCAGAAAGGTTCTCAGGGGGGGGAGGCTTGAGGGTCATAGGAGCAGAAGTAGTTGTCCAGAGGTGCCTGGCAGACTCACTGGAGGAGGCCTTTATTGTCTAGCAGCAGCATGGACCAGAGTTGCTTGGGGAGAATGATAACATGCTGATTGAGGGCATTTTGTCTAGCCTTGAAGGATCTCCAGGGGTAGACATCAGGCCTCCAGGTCAGGGCATCAAGCTTGGCACCAAGATGGCCAGGGTGATACTGGATGATGAAGTCATACTTGGACAGCAGTTTAGACCATTGGGCCTGCTGGTGGCTGAGTTGTTTAGTGGTCATGAAGTACTGGAGGTTGTTGTGGTCTAAGTAGACCTAGATGCTGTAGCAGGCACTTTCCAGGTACACCCTCCACTGCCAAAAGGCTTCCACAATTGTGAGGAGTTCCTTGATATAGATATCATAATTGAGCTCCACAGGGATTATGAAGCAGGTGTAAAATGTGATGGGGTGGAGTTCCTGGGTGTCAGAGTTGGTTTGGGAGAGGATTCTGGCAAGGGTGTAGTTGGAGGCATCACATTCAAGGATAATGGGGAGGGAGGGGTCAAAGTGTCAGAGGATGGAGGCAGAGGTAAAGGCAGTTTTGAGGAGTTTGAAAATGTCTTAACAGGTTAAGTTCCAGTTCCATGGGGTGTCTTTCCAGGTTAGGCAAGTGAGCTTTTTCATGATCCCAGAGTAATTGTTGATGAACCTCCGATAGAAGTTTGCAAAACTAAGGAAGGACTGTAATTCCTTCATGTTCTGTGGCTGGGGCCAGCTAGTGATGGTGTTGACCTTGCCTGGATCCATGCAGATGCCTCCTGGAGTGACAATGATGCCCAGATACTTGACCTCCTGAGTGTGAAAGGAGCATTTCTCAGGTTTGGCATGGAGGTTGTGCTGCTGAAGTCACTCCAGGATGTGCCAGACATGATCTTGGTGCTCTGTGAGTTGGAGTAGATGAGGATGTTGTCCAGATATACTATTATGAAGATGTCATTCATGAAGTACTGGAAGGTAGTGGGGGAGTTGGTCATCCTAAAGGGCATTACCAGGTATTTGAAGAGCCCATATTGGGTCTAGAAAGTGGTCTTCCACTTGTGTCTGGGGGTGATGCAAACATTATTGTACCCAGAGCAAAGGTCAATCTTTGTGTACACTTTGGCACTCCAGAGTCTGTCCACAAGGTCCCTAATGAGAGGGAGTGGGTACTGGTTCTTCTTCATGATCTGATTGAGCCCTCAGTAGTTGACACAGAGGCAGAGTGTGCTGTCCTTTTTCTTGGCAAAGAGGACTGGGGCCCTGGTGGGGGAAGAGGAGGGTTGAATGAAGCCCTTTTCCAGCATATTGTCCACATAGTCCTTGAGGGCCTGGAGCTTAGTTTCTGACATGTTGTAGACCTTCCCAAAGGGGGGCAAGGCCCTGTCTTCTAGGTCAATCTGGTGGTCATAGGGCCAGTGTGGGGGGAGCTCCTTGGCACTTCCTTCCAAGAATACATCTACAAACTCATAGTATTTGGAGGGTATGACCTTACACAGAATCTCCTCCTTGGACTTGATGGGATCTGGAGGTTTTTGGGCTCAGAAATGTTTGACAGGGGTTATATACAGCTGATACACCTGGGTCCTATTGTGGAGGATTCTGGCAAACAGGGCAGCCCCTATGATGCAAGGACTGTGTCCAGGGGTCTCCTCATTCAAGGTCCAAGAGTTTTTTGAATAGAGGGAAGTGGTTTGGGGAAAGGATGGCCCTTGGAACTTGTTGCAGGGAGTGTTAGATGGAAAGGGTTTAGAGGGCAGGGGTTGAGGGAGGCTTTGTGGACCAGGGAGGGTGTGGAAGGGAGAATGGGGATGTCGAGGTTTTCTGGGGGGTGAGGCTTATTGACATCACAATTCCCTTCCCCCCCTCCAAGGTCCTGCAACAAGGGTTGGAGGGGAGAGTTGGGGCCCAGCATGGGGAGGGAGTTGGGGTCAGGTTTGTCCTCAATAGTGGGGAAGAATTGGGGCTGGAGCAATATTCTGGCAGCCAGTTGAGCATTCTTGCTGTTGAATGTCATACTCATTGAGGTCCAGTCAATGTCCAGGTTGGCCTCACATAACCAGGGTAATCCAAGGATGATCAGGATGGTGAGGTGTAACTGGGTGACCTGGAGGTCAATGGGGAAGTTGAGACCATTAGTGAGGTGGATGCTGTTGACATAGTGGTGGGAGATTGTTCTGGAGGGTGTTAGGTTTCCATTGAAGAGTTGCAGCTTGACTGGAACATCTAATGCCTTGTCTAGGAGGCCCAGCTCCCTACTGACAAAGGTTCCCATAGCCCTGCTGTCCAGTAGCATGGCATGGGTGGTATTCATGGATTGGAGGGTGACATCAATAATGAAGGATTGTGCTGAGGTTAAGTGCAGTCTGCCAAGCCTTCTGGCCTTTGTCAGGTCTGAGTTGGAGGGGAGAGAGAAGGGGATGTTGAAGGGGTCTGTGTAGTCCAGGGTCATAGTAAAGGTTTGCCAGTTGATGCAGGGGTTGATAGAGCGTAACCAGGAGAGGCCCAGGACTATGGGGGCAGATTTATGCAGCCAGGTGATAAGCATTTGGAGCTTGAATTACATGCCATTCTCAAAGTGTAGGGGAACATATGTGTAGTGGATGATTTCTCTGGTGGAGGACAACCCACTGTCAAACAATTGGAGCTGGATGGGGCTGGACAAACAAATCCAGGGAAGGGAGGAGAGATAGATCCAGTCATTGTCAACAAAGTTGTCCATGGCTCCACTGTCTACCAGGGTATTGACAGTGTCAGAGCAGGGGAAAGGGATAAGGGAGGTGCGAAGCAGGAAAGATTGAGAGGATTAGGAGGATAGGTAGGCTGTGAGAGTGTCTGGAGCTAGTACCAAAGCATGTATGTGAGAAACTGTGGTGGAGAAGATGTTGGGGTCAATTCCACAATTTAGTGCATCTTCCAAGTCAACTAAATTGCAGACTCATTTTCCACATACTGGAACTCAAACTCATCTCCATCTATGGTCCAGACAGCTCATCTGAGGGCATCTCACTCTGGGCATTCCTGGACAAAGTGCCTGAGCTTACCACAGAGCAGGCACACCCCTGCCCTGTCTTGCTGCTCCTTTGTTTCCTTGGGAACAGCTGCCCAGGCTGGTCTGGCTGTCATGACTGGTTAGCCTATAATAGTTTGTTCTCTGGGTCTTTGCTCATGGACTCAGAGTTGCTATCACCTTGTATTGGGACATTGTCCTGATTGTCAGAATCCAGTGCAACTGCTTGTAGTCAGGCAGGGGGTTGTGTGGTGTTTCCAGGGCTGGGTTGATCAGGGTTCTGGGCAGGGGGGATGGTTGTAGCAGGATTGGGGGGTCATAGTCATTGGGGCTGTCAGGATCCCCCTGAGGGGCAGGAGGAGTACCCTTAGGACCTGGTCCTGGAGTTGGTGGGGTCTTCCCAGTAGTGCTGATCAATGTGGGTGATGATGCTCTTGAGGTCCTCATAGGTAGACTGCTTTGGTGTGAGGCAGAGGACCTTATGGATTTGTTTGGGGAGGGCTTCATTGAGTTGGAAGTGCAATGTGTGATAATTCCAGCCAGTCTTGTAGGCCTCCTTCTCAAACTGGACTACAAATGTTGTGAAGCATTCTTCTGGAGACATCCAGAGTGATACGAGCTTCCTTTTGGCCTCAGCAACAGTGTTGTAAACCCCAAACTTTGATAAGAATTCCTGCATGAAGGCTTCCCAGTTGGAGAATAGTGGGTGGTGGGGGTTGTACTGGAGAAGGGCTGTGTAGTGGTCCAGGGTGATCCCCTGCAGATAGGAGGAGGTGAACACAACATGGGCTTTGTCAGTGGCAAAGGTGTTTGGCTTTTCCTGAAATGTGTTGAGACAGTGTACCAGGAAGGTGTGCCACTTCCAGAGGTTATGACCATGGAAGGGTTCTAGCTTCTGGATATCTAGTCAACCTTTGCAAGCCAGAGCTTTGTGGACTTCATTGGCTTCTGCCCACTCTTCAGAGTTTTGGGGGGGAGGGATGGCATTGTAGTAGTAGTAATAATAGTTCCCTGACCCTCCAGGTGGGAATGCACCTATGGTGGGTCCCCACCCTCCAGAAGGGCCTCCTCTAGAGGGTCCTCCCTCCAGGAGTGCTCCTTGTCCTGGCCTAAGGGGTGGTCCTCTAGAGATCCATTCCAGAGGTCTGCCAGGGAGTCCAAAGGGGGGCTTACCAGGGGGTCTGCCAGGGGGTCTGTCAGGGAGTCAAGAAGGATCCTCTGGTGGTCCAAAGGGGCCCCCAGATGGTCCAAAGGGTTCTCTAAGGGGTCCAAAGTGGCCTCCCTGTTGTTCTGGGCTAGGGAAGGGGTTAGTTGATACTACAGGTGCTAGTGCCAGCACTAGGGGGACAGGGAGGAAGGGGTGGGGGTGGGCAGGGGGATTACAAAGGTGGAAATGTGGGGGAGGGTCCTGGGTCTAGGGGTTTTGGGGTGGTAGAGCATCTGTCATGAGCCCCATATGGAGTTCCTTGTTGACATAGCTAAGAATATGTTCAGACTGAATGTCCCTGCCATTGTCAGTGTGGCTAGGGGGGGGGGGATTCTGGTCCCATGTATGGAAGGTTCTCACACCTTGGGCAAAGTTAGAGCAGGGTTGGGCTGAGAGTCCCACTGTCCTGGCTGTAGGCTAGTTGAATAGCCTACTGAAGGAGTTGAGGTTTTGGAGTAGGGCAGAGGCTGTATCCAGGTTGTCCTGATGTTGGCTTCCAGCATTTAGAGCCTTGGCAGGTTGGAGGGGTGCCTGGTCCACTTTTTGTTGCAGGTGGAAGGAGTATATGGGGTCAGAGAGGTCCTCAAACCTTCCTGGCAATAGCAATATGTGGATTTCCCTGACTAGGTTGTATAGCTCATTCTGCAAGGAGATGTCACCCCAGAGAAGGTTAAGGGCTTGTGCTGGTAGGTTCCCTTGCTCATAAAGCTCAAAAACCATTACCAGGCAGTCCACCCAGACCTTAGCGGTAGCCTCCAAAGTGGGTTGCCCCAGTTTCTCAAAGAGACTCTGGGTCCATTGGAAGAAGTCCACTTATGGGAGTTGAAGTTCTCATAGGATTGCACTATATTGCCTAGAGTAGTCTATCATATGCTCTTCTTGCTGAAGCAGGGGGTCCCCCCCCCATTTGGAGTATGTTTCCAAGTCCCATAGGTGTAGGAGGTATAAGGAGAGCCAGAGCTGTTATAGGCCCCCTTTGGGGAGGTGCTGGGTGTACAGTCAGGGCCAGAAGCAAGTAGCCCTTGGTCCTTGGTGCATACCCTGCTCCAGTGACAAACAGACCAGTGCTGGCAGGTACCAGAGCATTCCACCCAGCATTCAGAGCTCCTGGTGGGCCTCCCAGGTGTGGTCCCATATAGGGGTCCTGTGCAGAGGGAGGTGCCAGGGAATGCCAGTTGGAGGCTGGGTCATGACTTACTAAAGGTCACAGCCCAAATTTGTGCATAGCTATTGGCCAGTACTGATGTGAGGGTTGGAAAGGGGGTGGTTGCAGGAAGGGGGTCTGATTGTTTTGGGGGGTAACCAGGGATTGTGCATAATAGGTTGGTGCAATCAGGTTGCCATAGGAGTCCATAGCATAGGCAGCAGTGGGTCAGTAGGGAGGGCTGGTGTAGTGGGCCATTGAGTGTCCAATGAGTAGGGGGAGTCTTGATATTATGTCAGGTCTGGAGTACCTGGGAGCTCACCTCCAAGAGCAAGAACCCATTAGTTGGTTAGTCAATGACTGGAATGGGAATGTACAAATGTTCTGGGCTTGATCCAGGCACTAGGCAATGTCCTGGAGCTGTCAAGGCAAGGGCAGAGGTAGTTGAAGTCCATGGAGATGTTCCACAGACTGAGACAACTATACTGGAGGATTTAAAGAGAAGAGAAGATAGATAGATTGAGCAGGAGTAGAAGCCAAGAAAGTAGAGAAATGAGAAGTAGATAAAAGTATGTAATATTAAGACTACTGACTGACTATGAGGTTTCAGAGTTATATACTTGAGGTCTCTGGGGAGAGTAAGGGATGGAAAGGGGTCTTTGGGTGAGCAGTGCCCACCCCAGGGCTTGGCCCCTATTGTAGTGGGGCCTAGATATGGTCCAAAGTGGGCCTTGAGGGTGAAGTTGCAGGGCAGGGTGTCTTGAGGCCAGGGCAGCCCCCAGGGATGTGTTGGGACCTGGGAGGATGTCTTGCCAGTGATCAGGTGATGCATAAGGTGCATTCCAAGGGAGTTGTTGAGGTTGGGGCTTAGGAACATGCAGGCCAGTATTCTAGTGATGTGCAAGTTGTGGGGCAGGGTCTGGGTAGAGGGCAGGGACAATCAAGGGTTGGGCTGGGGGTTTTGGGTAGATGTTGGAGATGGTGGAGTTGGATGGTGGGGTCATTTGAGGGCAACTGGCAGGGTCCTGACAGAGACATATGTTTAGACTAGGTAAAGAATGAAGTTTTTATGTTGAGTCATGGTGGTGTACAGTCATTCAGTGTTGCTGGGTGGGTGGGTGAGGTTGGTTGAGGTTGCTGATGGGGAGGACCCCCCTGGGGCTGTGGTTGGAGGGTGAGGGGATCTAAAGAGATCTGGAATCTTTTGGATACTTCACTGTATCTGGAAAGGTGCTTCAGGCCAGTGGGTGAGCATAGAATGGTTTTAAGGGACTCAGCTTTGCATTTGAGGTGGTGCACAAGATGTACATGGCACTTGAATTTGTTAGAACTCCTTAATTCAATGCATGATAGACAGTAAGTTATAACCTCAGTTCAACATATAATTGACTGATATAGTTACCTGATAGACAGTAAGTTATAACTAGGTAACTATGTTAGTATCAATAGTATATGTAAGAAGCACAGTATTGACTCACCCTCAGTTCAATGTATAATTGACTGAGGGTGTTGAGTGATATATGATAGTATATATACATAGTTGAGACAATGGCAAAAGGGCCACCCATGGTGGCCAGACAGTGTGATATTGAATGTGATTAGTGGAAGGGTGACCAACAATGAGGTAGGTGAATAAAGGAGATGGATGAAGGGTCAACAGTGCACTTTAACTTGATAACACTCCTTCTCACCATAAGCCCTGAAGTGTCTCCTCCTCACACATAGTCATGGCATCTCACTGTAGGCCATGCAGGCTGTGCAGGTGTAAGGAAAGGGGGGCTGTGAGGGCCTTCATCAAGAGGTTGGCGACGTTGAATTTGGTGTTCACATAGCGAATACATATCTCGCTGGCTTGGACGTGCTCATGCAGGAAGTGATACTTGATATCGCCATGTTTTATGCGCGTGTGGAGGGTGGGGTCTTCTGAGAGGTTGATGGCGGCATTGTTGTCACATAGGATGGGAGTGGGTTTACTGGTCATATCATAACTATACCTTTAAATAGCATGCATAACCATATGCATTCTTGTGCACTTTCATAGGCAGCCATGTATTCTGCTTCACAGGATGATGCTGCTACAGACTTCCGTTTGCATGCCACCCAGGATACAACGCCGGAGCCTAGACTCCAGGCGTAACCGCTGATGCTGCGTAGAGTTGTCGAGGCAATTGGCCCAGTCGGAGTTGGTGAACCCAGTAAGGTTAATGGGATTGTTGCTACCACCAAGGATTAGCTTGAGATCTTGTGTGCCCTTCAGATAATGGACAAGTTGCGTGGCTGCTCTCCAGTGTATGCCTGTGTAGCAGTCAACATATTGAGTGAGTTGCTGGATGGCATAGGTGATGTCTGGCTGAGTGGAGATAGCTACATAGAGTACGCAACTGATGAGGGATCTGTAAGGGGTTTCCACAAGAGTGTCAACTCCTTCTTGTGGGAGGGTGGACCTATCAATGCATCTAAGCTTCAGGCCCGACTCCATGAGTAGTGTGAGCAGCATGTCATTGGATTGGCCAAACTGCGATATGATTTTGTCGATGAGAGCTGTCTGGGATGGTTTTATGAGGCATCATTTGTGGTCCCACTCAATTGCAATGCTAACAATGAATCTGGGGGTACCTAGATCTGAAATGGTCCATACAGACCTCAGTTGGGCTTTGAACTGCTTGTTGTCAGCTTCGCTGCTGGAAATGGATAGAAAATTGTCGATGTGTACTGCTGCTATGGTTGTACCTATGTTATTCTTCCAGTAGTACATGCACAATTCACAGGGGAGGTGTATGAATGTGTATGAATCCCCAGGCAATCATGTTGCTGTTGAGAGTGTTATTCTAAATGCACCCCACCTGTTTCATACCATAGAGGCAGTGTAGTAAGCACCATACCCAGTTTTCCTTTCCTGGCTCTTCAAAACCCTCAGGCTGCATCATGTACTGTACCTCCTCCTCTGGTAATAACCCATGTAGGAAGGCTGTTTTGATGTCAATCTGCATGGCATCCCATCCCTGTGCTGTGGCCAGGTGGAGAAGTACTTGCCATGACTCCATGCATGCAGTCAGTGAGGTTGGTCTAGTGTAGTCTTGACCCATAGATTTGTTTGTATCCCTTGAAGACCAGATGAACTTTAGAGTTCTCATCACATTTGATTTTAAACACTGGTTGCCCTTTTTGAATCTTGTGACCTGCTGGCACCTGATCCCATGGGATTAGCTTGTACACTCCCATGGCCTTCAGAGAGTCCAGTTCATTGCAATACCCAGCCTCCCATTCCTTAAAGTATGGTGATTCCTGCACCTCCTTCCATGTGTGGGGTTCATTGCTTATGTCAATTGCTGGATTGCCAAGAGACTCTGCTACAGCTAGAAGGTGTTCTATTCCCTTGGCAATGTCTAGTACATTTGCATTGACTTCCTCTGCTGTGTTAGGGTGATTCACACATGCATGATCTATGTGTCTCTCCATTTGTGCAGCTCACAGTCAATCACCAGCAGCATGGAATTCTTGTGTGGCCAGCTCTACTTGCATCAGCAGTGGATTGTCCTGACTGGCCTTGGCTGATGGGACTGGGATACAGGTAGATCATCAGAGGTGAGGTGGCTCAGGTGCATCTTCTGGCTGATTTGGCTTGTGAGCTGCTTCTGGAACAGTGGGAAGAATTTGTGCATCATCCTCATCATTGGCAGTTACAAATGGTGTATCTGTAGATACATCTTTGATCCTGCTGATTGATGTTGGCTTGCTAGGGTCTGTGGGTTCTGTCATCTTGGGATCTGTTATGGGTGCAGCCTTGATTGATGTGGAGATTGGATGACCATCATGGCACTCAAGGAATTGTATGTGGTATGATTCATAGACCCTTTTTGTCCTGAAATCATAGCATCTGTATGCTTTTGAGTTTTGCACATAGCTGATGAGGACACATTTGATTCTGCACCCTGTTGAGTTTTCAGGTTATGTTGATTTTGGATGAGAACAAATGCCCTGCATCTGATCTTGTGCATGTCTGAGTAGTCAGGAGTGTGGTCATACCATAGGTCAAATGGGGTCTTCTCATTCAACAAACTTGTCAATGTCTTAGCATGTAGGTGTGTGGCTGTTAAGTGAAATATGTCCCATAGTGATTCTGGGCATTTTGCCATAAGTCTCATTATTCTGGCTTTAGCTTGGAGTGTACAATGCATGCATTCTACCCATCCCATGTGTTCTGACATGTATGGTGCTGCAAATTTCCGCCATGTTCCACTGGATGCCAGCCAGGCTTTCATTTGGTGACTCTCAAGTTCTGCATCATGACCAGTCCAATAGATCCCAACCTTCTTGCCCATTTCAAGTTTGCATGCCTTTTCCCATGCTTGAAGGGCTGCAAATGTGTCTGTTTTCAACTTAAGTGAAATTGCCCATGGCATGTTTATATAGTCATCAACAATGTCCCATTGTGTATTTGTTTCTGGTACAAGATTGTATATTCATGGGTCCAGCTAGATCTATCCACACTATCTGCAGTCTCCTAGCCACTGTATGCCCTTCCTCCCTTACCTTGCAAACTGGTGTTTTTGTCTGTTTACTGAGGATACAGATGTCACATTTAGGTTGTACAAGGAGGAAGGTGGAGAGTGTACCTGGGAGCAGACCTGCATAGGCCATAGTGGCAATGACCTGGTAGTTGGCATGCCCAAGACACCAGTGCCAAGTATCAATTTTTACAGGTGTCTGTGTGGTTGTGAGAGGATGCTCATTGAGTGTAGATTGTAGCTCAAGTGTGTATAGGCAACACACTGGGATGAGAGGCTCAGTTGCAAGAAGTGTCCTGCTGTCCTCATTGAGAATAGATGTCTGTCTGGCTAAATGTGATTATTGTGCACATCCCAATGGCAAGGGCTAAGATGGAGATGAGGCATACTGTGGAAGTAGGAATATAGAACATGTTCTTGAGATATATCTCTGCTTGGCTCTGGAGTCAGATTTGGCCAATGCTGACTGCCTGGATGGATATCCCACCTACCCCTTTAACAGCTTGTGGTGGGATGGGGCAGAGTGTACCAAAGTCCAATGTGCATGGTGAGATGTATGCAGTGGTCCTGGAGTCCATGTAGAATGGTTTCTCATTGAGGAATATGAGTCAAGGTCTTGTTGGTGGAGTTGCCAGGTAGAACTGCTGTGGTTGCTAGTATCATCTTGTGCCCTGGGATTGCTGG
This sequence comes from Termitomyces sp. DKA19, assembly GCA_018851325.1. Lineage (NCBI taxonomy): Eukaryota > Fungi > Basidiomycota > Agaricomycetes > Agaricales > Lyophyllaceae > Termitomyces > Termitomyces sp. DKA19. The sequence continues at coordinate 6,572 of JABCKS010025182.1, read as the reverse complement.
CATAGTGGGCACTGTTGTCCACCATAACATAGATTCCTGATATTTGAAATAGTCTGCTGTGTTGTTATTGGATTCTGCAATGCCAGCAAAGTTTGTGGACTTTGTTGCATTGAGTTGGGCCTTTTGGAGGTTGAGTTGGATCTTTTGAAGATGATTCAGGTCAATGAGGTAAGCCTGACCATCTAGTCCCTTGACTATGATGCCATTTTTGATGGTGTTGATGCCAGGTGATGCATTTGAGTTTGATGACTTTCCTCCTTTGCACCTCCTCATGCTGCCTGGCATGCTGCCTTGGACTCCACAATCATCTTGCCAGCCATCCCACTGCTAGGTCTGATGCACTGCTCCTTGGTATGACCATGGCACAAGGCCCTAAGCCATGTAGCAAATGGTGCAGCATGGAAAACCAAAGTCATAGTTGTGGGTGCCATGCTTAGTGTCATAAGCAGCCAGAGCAGTGTTGCTAGAGGTTTTTAAGAGTGTGATGAGGCTGTCAACAGTCTGGAATAGCTTTTGGATCTGAGAGGAAGAGTATGGCACATCTTTCATGGAGTCAGCAAGGCCTTGTAAGACTTGTATCTGAATTGACTCAAATGACTTGTCATTAATACAGTTAAGCAGGGCAATGCACTTCAGAAGGTCTTTATCAATTACACTGATGGAAAATGCTCTGTCAATTAGGTTACAGATTTTTTGAGCAGTTGTCTCAATGGGTTTGGCAACAGGTCCATAAGTGGAGAGGGCTTCATGGATGACTGCAACCTGTTTGATGGGTTCTTTGCATTGAGCTCTTGCTTTTAGAGCATTGTAGCATTCCTTGGCCATTCCATCAGTCTCCAAGCCCTCTTGCTCCACCTCTGAGATTGCTGCCTGGATAATACCAATGATGAGGTCATTGTTAGAGAGCCAATTAGTATATGCATTGGGCTCTGAGCTCTGGTTGGGGACACAGCTAGGATTTTTCTCAGACATGAAGATATAACAATTCAGTCTGCTCTGTTGAAGGAAGATCCTGAGTTTTGTTGACCATTTCGTGAATTCCCTAGTGGCACAATCAAAGGGTAGCTCATACAAGAGCCAGTGAGCATTGAAGTTAGTTAGGCAGATGCATAGGTGAGTAGTGGGGGTGTGGATGGACAGTGGTTGAACCTGTGACAGCCATGAACATAGTCAAAGGGAATTGGGTCCAAGCAAGAATACAACAAGAATGTGCAGATAGAGGTTATTGATGTGATTGGTGCCTTTCAGGGTCTATGAATGCTAAGGATTGTGATATGTGTGACAGGACAAGGATGCAGGCACACATTCAAGGTTCTACTGAGTTCATGACAATGGTTGTGCACAGTCAGCAATGGCCTATAACTTGTTAGAACCCAGCAATGCAATGCCTGATAGACAGTAAGGTATAACCTCAGTTCAACATATAATTGACTGATATAGTTACCTGATAGACAGTAAGTTATAACTAGGTAATGTTAGTATCAATAGTATACATAAGAAGCAAAGTATTAAATCACCCTCAGTTCAATGTATAATTGACTGAGGGTGTTGAGTGATGTATAATAGTATATATACATATTTGAGACAATGGCAAAAGGGCCACATGGTGGCCAGACAGTGTGATATTGAATGTGATTAGTGAAAGGGTGACCAACAATGAGGTAGGTGAATAAAGGAGACAGATGAAGGGTTGACAGTGCACTTTAACTTGCTAACAGAATTGATACTGCAGGCACTTGAACAGGAAATGGCAGGTAGTTCCTACTGTCAGTCCCAGACAATGGGGGCAGACAGGGGACTCAGCTTGGTGTATGCAGGAAAGGTGCTGATTCAAAGGTAGGTGACCTGTGTAAATCTGGATGATGATTGCACATTGGCATCAGTCAAGGTACTTGATGCATAGTGATGTAAAATCCAAGTTTGAGCTGTTGGCACAAAGTCTATAATATGGCCAAGCTGTTGTGCTTAGATAGTGCAAGAGTTCAGGGCTCTTTGGTACTAAAGCTCCCTTCTATAACAGCACAGCAATAGATTCATTAAATTTTATTCAAAATGCTCAAAATAATCTCAAGACAAGTAAATAGAGTTTCAAATAGTATATTAAACTAATAGTTCTGAAGTAAGAAATGCTTGTAGGCCTAAGATGTCCACTCCCTGGGGACTCTAAGCTATAGCAAATACTTGCTTGCCCTTTTCCTTCAAAATCCTTCCCTTTTCATACCTTCTTTGGACACAGACCTGCTGATGGAGTGATTATATGCCTTGCCTTTTGTGTCAGCCAATATATTCTTGGCACAGCCTCAACCATTCCAGGAGCAAGGTTTAGCCCTTGACTGGCTAAACCTTTTGTTTCTCCTGCTTTCCTATCTGTTCCCCTGGTCTTTTTCTCCCCTCTTTGTTGATTGGCAGCCAGGCACTTTCTGTGGCATGTTGTGTGGGCTTCATGTGATGGTGGGAGATTGACTAAGTGTGTAGATCAAATTTTTTCTCCAGTAGTTGTACATGGATGTTCTTTGTTTGAAAGTTTGATGTGTGATCATGGATCATTGATCCATGATCACCCTGGATGGTGCCTTGTCTGATAGGTGGCTATCAGCATATCATGTCATTTCATGATTCTTAACTTGGCTACTTTTCTTGTATTGTTATGTAGGTTATCCTTTCCTCTGGTAGCAGGGGAGTGCTTGCTATTCATGTAAGTTCCTTTGCCTACAGGTTTCAGCATCCTCTGAGCTTACAGATTTCAGCTTTCAAGGATTCTCAGGAATTGTTACACTTGCTGTCCTCAATACTAAGGCAGCTGTATCACCTTCTCTGCAAAAATGAGCTGATTGCCCCCAGTCACTTCACAATACTGGCAAATCATGCCCCCATCTCTGATGTCTTTTTCTCATGAAAATTCATATTCTTCTCAGCAGAAAATCTTTCATTCTTTTCCTTGCTTGATTACCCCATCACTGCCACCTCTTTGCCCTTCTTCAATGTCCTTCAGCCAAGGCCCCTCTTTCTCATCACTTGGTCATGGCTCCTCCTGGTGCCCCTACTGCCCCCTGGAAAATGGGTTATCCCAAAAGCCCCCATCCTCAGATCATGATTTCAACTCCACCACCTGCTTGCTCTGCTATTCTTGCTACTGCTCCCAACTTCTTCAGTCTTATAAAGCATGCCATCAAGTGAAACAGTCAGCAAGTCATTGTGGCTATCCATCATCACCTGATATTTATGCAGGCAGCCCAAGGATTCTGCATCACCACTCATTTGTTTTCTGGGACTCTTACTGACTGGGCATGGTATCTTGGATCCATTGGCTGGGTGCATCCTTCACCTCCTTTCCTTTATTGCCTAACCCATTCCTTGCTTCCATCACTTTGCTAACCAGACTAATTTCCCCCACCTTATAGACCAGAAGGGCCTTGTCAGTATGCTTTCTGCCACTCTTCCTCTTTTAGACTGTGCTACTGCCAATGATTCTCTCAATGCTAAGGCCTTCTTCACCTTTGTTGATGCCCTCATTGCCATCAAGGCTAGCCATTGTGAGGCCCATTTCAAAGAAGCAAAGGCAGTGCATATGCTTTATGCTTGTCACCTCCTTACTGCTCATTCTTCTTCCTTAGTGTGCAAAGGAGAAGGATGTTATAATGTTAGGTCCATCCTCTTCCCCTGCTACCAAGCACAAGGCTAATATAAGTTCAGCCCCACAAAATTGCCACTGTCTCCCATTGTCTCAGTGCCCTGATGCTCAAGACTTGCCCTTCACAGTCCAAGCCCAATGGCAAGCCCAAACTAAAAAAAAGTGAAGGTTATATCATCTGTCAGTATGCCTCTTCTTTTATTTTTCCCATCCATGCTTTTCTTAATACTTTTTTACTTTCTGCCCCATGCCAGCTGGCTACAGAACCAGCAACAAAACTGCTCTCACTCTACTCAGCCAGGTCAATGCCACCCTTGAAGCTGCCATGCTTGATACCTGTCCCAACAACCTGCCATATGAGGAATATCAGAAACAGTGCAAAGCCATTGAGATTGCCACTCAGCAGCATCTCTATTCCCTCAACACCATGTTGTAGACATACAAGCTCATCATTTCCCATCTCAAATGCCTTGACACTGCCCTAGCATTGCCCAATGTTGACCAGGCAGGACCCCTCCTCAAAGCCCTCAACATCTCCTTTGAGGTGTGTATCCCCATGAACTTTGTTGACTTTCTCTTATCCTTTTTCCTGAGTCTAGCAGTGAAGCTGTTGATAACTCCAATGTGGAGTTTTGTGATGCTTTGCCACCTCCTGCCAATCCTATGGCAATATAAGAAGCTGCTGTGGTATAAGCACCATCATTGCCTTTGTCCAATATACTTAGCATAGCCATTAGCTTAAACTCCATCCTCCTTTATCCTATAGACCCAATATATTTCTTTTTCCAACCTGACTGCTCCTTATTAAGTTTTGGTAATTTTAAGTCCAAGTCCAACAGCTGTTGTCCTCCAGAATTAGTCATTAAGACTAGCTGCAGTGACTATGGCACCTTTGGGGCTGCCATTTATCACAAGTACCCTTTACTGGTGTCCTCCCTCCTTGCTAGGGCTGTCAAGCCTGCTTAGAGTACCTTTAGCAATATTAAGGTTTAATAGAAGCTTTATATACTCCAAGCAGAACTGTTCAGTCCTTATTGCCTGTACCCTTTGCAGTTCCTCTTCAGTGGGTTCATGCAATATTACTGACCCAAATGAGATGTCTAGCTTGCTAGTATCAGTGGGCTTTTGTAATTCCTCCCTTAGCTCTCTCAGCTTAGCAGGTGTGATATCTATCCACTGCTCTAGTCCTTGAGCTTCCTCCATGCCTTATAAGGTATAACTCTAAAGGCAGCCACCTTTGCTTGCCAAACAGACCCATCCAGCTCTGCTACAATGTAGTTACCACCTCTGGTCCTGGCAATGACTACTATTGGTCCATGAAATCATGGCAACATTTAAGCACTAAAAAAGCTTTCAGTAGTCATGTTTTGGACTAATACCAAGTCCAAAGGTTTGAAATTAAAGTCCTTAATGGAATTCTTATATTCCTCTGCAAACTTTAAGGCCCATTAGAGCTTGTCTTTCCCTACTCTCTCCCTCATTTCCTCCACATGTTGGTAGTGCTTAGCTAGTGCTCTAGCCCTATACCCATTCCACTCCTCTGTGGACAAGGCTCTTTCTAGAAATTCAATCAACCAGGTAGCCTCCACTAGATCTAGAGGCAGGGTTGTATGAGCTCCAGTGTCCATGAAGTATAATGAACATCCAAATCTCTACCTAATGGTTATGTGGTCACTCCACATTACATGGTTGAAAAACCAGAACCATTTAGTGAAATCCTCACAAGCCTTGAACAAAGCTTGTCTCACATCCCAATGTGGTCTCTCAATCCTGCCATTAGCTGGAGAATTTATGGAGAGATGGCAATGCCTGTGATTCCATATTTCCTTTCAAGCCAAGCTGTGACTTTCTTGAACTGACCAGCATTGTCAGTGATGATTTCAGCAATACAGCCCCAGCAGTAGATCTCATCCTCAAACAACCATTGACCAATTGTTTTATAGTTCTCCATGTGCAAGGGCCTCCCTTTCATCTAAGAAGATAATGCACATCTACTACAGACAATGTACTTGCAGTCATTAGAAGCTGGAGTCATATGCATAGTGTCAATATGTATTATTTGAAAGATGGAGGATGTATAGGTTACAGTTGGTGCCCTATTCACTGCTGTCTTCTGCCTAATCTGGCAGTTGTGACAAGTCCCACCATACCACTGCACATCTTCATCAATTGCAGGCCACCAAAAGCATTCCTGTATTAGCATTTTGGTTGCATATGCCCCCCTATTCCCCAAGGCATCATGAGCAGCTTTAAGCATAAGCATTTCTCTGTTAATATTGACTACTAGCTTGTTCCTAACCTCATGATTGCACTTGTACAGTCTCCTCTTTAGGTCAAAGAAGAATTGCCTTGCAAACTTCTTGAAGTTGTCTGGCTCCCAATTCTTTAATCCTTCAGGTTGCCTGCTAGGGTCTTGTAACCAACTCTGTACAATTGGTAACAAGTTGTCCCATTGCTTACTCTCTCCTCCTTTCCTATGCTCCAAGTAGGTTTGTAAATCAGCTTCCTTATCCTCAGCAGTCTCCTCTGTTGGTAAAAGAGGTCTAGCAAGGGCTAGTGCTGCTACAGGATCCATTCTGGTTGACTGTTGCCAACTGAAAACTGCCTTTCTAAACTCCTTCTCCTGCAACCTTGCCTTGTTGAGTTCTTGTTCAAAGTCTGCCACTTCTGTAGCTACTGTATGTAGATAGCTATCTCTAGTGTCCATTTGATCAGCAAACTCTTCAAGTGCTAATGGTTCCTCATCCTCCTAACCTGGTTCATTGTTGTCTTTAGCTGGATACTCAAAGTGCATTGCCTTTGGTTGATCCACCAATCTATATATAATGGGATGAAGTGTGTGAGAAAAAGAAAGAAACTGGGTGCTGACAAAGAATTACATAAAATTGGTCAGCATGATGGCATCAAAAACTTCGGTTTTTTCCCTATGTACATATATCTA
>JABCKS010025181.1:0-22913 GCA_018851325.1 Termitomyces sp. DKA19 | reverse complement strand
ACAGCTTCTGCCATCTCGACAAACTCAGCCTTGGAAACCACTCTTTTCCATTTGGAGGTTTCTGGGTTCAGTCCCATGCGATATAGCTCCTTCTGGATGGAGACACGGAAACCATTGAACAGTTTCACAACCTTCTCCTTTTTATTGGTCAATCCTACGATGGTGAACAGTTCTTGGAGTTCCCCAACATAGTCACAAACTGACAGTTTTCCTTGACGTAAGTGCTGTAACTTATTACGTTGCTTATTTCGATAATTAATTGGGAAGCAGTCATTGAATAATTCCTTAAAAAATTGCTCTAGAGTCCACTTTTCTGGAGCTCGGGAGGCTTCCTGTGAGTAAAAGGTCCATGCCCTTCCTGTCAAGAATTCTGACACAACTAGTACTTGTCTTTCTTTCTGTACTAAGCCATATTTAACATATGAAGTGCAGTGCGTCATAAATTGTAGGAATGCTTGTAAGTCTGGGGTTCCAGCATATTTTGTTGGAGGGGTAGGCTTGATCAAGGATCTTGGTACTTTTTTGGACTTCTTCCTGGGTGATGGTCTTGTTGATGACGCTTCCTTTTTAGATTTAATTTTCCTTCTTTCGACTGACTCTGATGAGGAATTGGAAGCCACAGAGTCAAGGTCAATGCTATTGGTAGGGGCATAGGAGCTATCCTCCTCATCAGAACTTTGAGTACTACGCGAGTCTGAAGACTCAGAGGAAGATACCGACGGGCTTGACCCTTCTTCTTCCTGCATCCTATCAAAGGCACGGCCCAGGGCACTGTTTCTAGTGACTTGATTTACTGGTCTCGATCTTTTGGAGGTGTTCTCTTTTGGTTTTGAATGTTCAATGCTCTGGACCCGGTGAGTAACCTTGGTTATCATGTCTTGAAGCTCCTCAGATATGGGTTCAGATCTTAAGCGCCTGGGTTGATGGGTTTTCTTGTATTCCTTTCTTAACTCGGTTTGCAATTCGCGGATCTCAATTTCCAGCTTTTTCTTCAAGCACAGTCTCTCACGGAGTTCCTCGCGGGTTATATTAGGATCCACCTCCTCCTCTGGTTTGCTTTCCTTAGTTGTTGGATTGTCACATCCTATAGGTAATTGTGGATTATGGTTTTACCGACTCCTCTGGCATTCATTTAAAATTTGTTGTTGTACTTCTGGATTCAGGTCTTCCCCCGACAGGTTTGCCTCCCCCCACTCCTGGAGATCTGGCCCCTTCCCTTTAGTCTTCACAGGCCTAGTTTCATCCTCTAGTTGGACTTCTCTTCTGGCATTCATGGTGTGGTTTCGATTTTCCACCAGGTTCCTTTCTGCCTCTGTCATGCTTCTCATTGCATGTTCCACTATTTCTGACTGCTCTTTGGATAACTCATTTCTTTTGGTAGTTTCTTGTCTCATCCGTCAATGAGATGGTTTGCGTATCACACTGATACTTTCCTGCAGGGTTGCGTTATGGGTTCTAGGAGTGGCATACACATTATCTGGTACTACCTCCTCTCCTTCCGAACTATGAGACTGATTGTCCTCACTTATGGTGGTTTCCTCTAGGTCCACCACGGATCTTGTTTCCGTACTCAATTCCGTGAGCGCAGATTCCGCCAGGGCAGAATCATTATTGTCCGCCGAAGCTGTCGACGAGGAAACCACTGCCGGGGCAGTGGTGTTATCAGATGCACCGCTACTTTGAGTGCGATCTCGGCGAATTCCTACCTGGTCTGCTGGGTCGGGTATGTAATCAGTAGCATCGTGTGCCGCGCTACTTACTGATTCCCCCGACCGTAGGCTTTGTTCCGTGTTGCGTGCGGTACTCGGCCTGGTACGAAAGTTGTATCTAGAAACCTCTGGGTCAGTAGACATTTTTTAGTTTAAGACTCACTACTAGGACGAGCGCGGTTGATCAGACCGGGAATTGGCCCACTGTACGAGAGTCTAGATGAGAGTTGTTTGAAGGACTAGTAAGTTCAAAATATGTAACGATAGCCTGCTCGATAAGGCAGGGTATGGTCACACCGAGAGAGAGTCTTGCGGTCGGAACTGTTATAAGTCCTCTGTATTGCAAGAACTATCCTATTACATCGTACGTAGACCATATATATATGGACGAGTGGCCAGAAGGAACTGGAGGTAATGAATAGCTCGGGGTGGACAGGAATAAGTTTTACTGAATGGTAAGTTTTACTGAATAGAGGGATCGGTGGAAAGTAAAGTGACCTTAGTCACGGATGTGCTACAGTGACAAACCTCGAAAAATTTTCTTACACTACACACAAAAACTTCGGAAACTTGTCGGAATGGTTACTACTCACTTGACTGCGAAAAACCTTGACACTGCTGATGGGAAAACAGGTATGCAGCCAATTGATGTTGTTCAGAACACTGCCACTCATGATCCCAGCCCACAGCCCAGCAGCATGCTCGTACAGGGATGCTGTGCTGAATTCGAGGCCCAGTTCCCTGGCCCTAGGGCATGGTGGTGACTCCGCTATAGATGGGTTGTTGACTGGAATTCAGTCGGAATGGGACAGCAGTGCTGACCTTTTGAAAATGTTTAGTCTGGACCCCATAGAGGAGGATGGGGGTCCATGGACAACTGTTAGCTCGTGCCATAACTGGAGCAAGGAATCGAATAGAGGTTGCTATAGTCAGGTAAACAATGGTATGGCTAGAGCAGACAGAGCTCATACTACTGGTAGTCTGGTCAATAAATTGTTGAGTCTGGACCAGGAAATTGCAGTAGCATTAGCATGGGAGGCTATGACAGGAAAGGAGAAAGACCTTTTTGACAGGCGCACAAGAGCCATGACCATCAACTTCAATGAGTTGGGACCCAAGGGAAAAGGCCTGGATCCCAGTTCCTGGGGGGGAGCTGATATCCCAGAAGAGGAACTGGACACCTGGAAGCAACAAGAAGAGTTGCAAAAGTATAAAGGAACCTCAGGTGTAAAGGACCTGGAGGGTGGGTTGGCAGTCCCATCAGCAAAGAGGGAGGGTTCCCAACAGGAAGAATGTACTGCAAGCCAAAAGATGGACCCTGATGTCAAGGAAGAGGGCTGCATGGCAGCTACAGCCATGAGCCATGTGGTGAGGGCCATTGAAGGTAAGGTGTCTCCACAGAACAAGAAAGAAATGTCTCCTGAGGTAACATCCTCAGTGCAGGTAGCAGCAGGCAGCTACCTAGGTACCATGCCCCAGGGAGCAACCAGGATGATGGAGGGTAGCGACACTGAGGAGTCAGATACTGAGTCCCTAAGTGGCTCTGACAGTGGTGGTCCAGGCCCTAGGATGGGAGTAGCCAGGGAAGCAGGTAAAGAAACAGCATAGCCTAATTAAACCCATTGCACCAAGAGAGTATGATGGGGTGGCTGATGCACAAGCCTATTACCAGTTCATGATGGAAGGAACTGACTATATATGCACTGAGAGAGTGGAACATAAATGCTGGGTGTTTGTACTATTGTGGTTTCTGAAGGGGTGGGCCCATGACTTCTACACTCAGAAGATAGTGATTAACCCCTACAGTTAGGACTGACAGGAGTTCTTTGAGGAAATGTTTGATTATTGCTTCCCAATAAACTACCACATGGAGCAAAGGGATAGATTATGATGCTTGTTCCAGCATGGGAGGATGGTCACAGATTACTGTCATAAGCTGGAATAACTATACAATATGATTGGACTCTTTGATGAGTGGGAAAAGGTTGTGAAGCTATAGAATGGCTTACAGAATAACATCCAAAGTCTACATGGGTTGATGTATGTTGTGCAGCAGAACAAATTGAGATTGTGGAAGGGGTGGCAAACAGGCATGATGGCAATGGAGGCAAGAGGAAGTGGAATAAAGGACATCCATGGCAAGCTTGGGTTAGCTGGGGAGGTTTAGCTGAGATACCATCAGATGCTACAGCATCAACTAGCAATAGTCAACAACAGAATAGGGCTGTAGCCACCTCTGTGAGGAATAGCCCACTATGAGGACAACAACAGGATTAGCCATTAAAAAAACTGGTCAAGCAACTGACCAGCAGGGAGTGCAACAAACATTGTGCTCAAAATAAGTGCTTCAAGTGTCATGTTGAGGGACACCTGGCTTGCAATTACCCAGATGGGAATTGCATGAGGAATGGGAGGAACAAGCCACCAGGAATCATAAGCCATAACATTGAAATTGACTTTGAAGGGACTGAGTCTCTCTGAGAGCATTCAGAGGTGGTGGAGACAACAGATTCAATACAAGTATTGGTGATGCATTGGGAGGTGGACACCTTGGTGGACTCAAGACTATGTATTGGGGAATTTGTAATCCAGCATGCAGTGGAGGTACTGGAACAGATGGCACCATACTCTGGGTTGGAGATGCTGGAACAGGACACAGGCCTGGAGTTCATGGTACAGGAAGTTAATGGAGGACACAATATGATCATTGACTACAAATGGAAGAATGATCAGTCTCCATTCATTGATGGGGAGATAATAGACACAGACTTGCTTCATAACCCTGAGTTGAATCTCTCCTTATGGTGGGCTGAATGTCAATTGTTCCATCTGAGGAGGCCATTGGCTGCAGTGAACCTCTCAAGATGGGAGGCAGCTCCCTGTATAAGAAATGTATTGGCATTAGGCATGGCAGTGATGTCAGGTCCAGAGAACCTGGGGGCTCACCTCTGAGAGCAAGAACCCACTAATTGGTTAGTCAATGATGGAGAAGGGAATGTACAAATGTTCTGAGGGTGATCCAGGTGCTAGGTGATGTCCCAGAGCTGACATGAAGTAGCCAAAGGTTGTTGAAGTCTGTGGGAATGTTCTGTGGACTGAGATGTCTATGCCAGAGAGTAGAAAATGAGAGAGGAAAAGGTTAAATTGAGAAGGAGAGAGACAAAAAGAGTAGAGAGATAAGAGTAGATGAAAGTAGGCAATATCAAGACTAGTGACTGACTATGGGGGCTTGAAGCTATATACTCAGGGCTTCTGGGAAGAATTGGGCAAGGTAAGGGGTCCCTGGGCAGCAGTACCAACCCAGGACTCAGCTTCTATCACAGCAGGGCCTGGGCATGGTCTGAAGCAGGCCCTGTGGTGGGATTCATAGGTGCAGGATTTTGTTGAGGCAGGAATGGGCTCTGAGGGGCATTGGGACTCAGGAATGTGTGGGCTAGTGATTTGGTGATGCACAGTGCACACTTGGGGGAGTCATCAGGGTCAGGGCTCAGGGATACATGGGCCAGTGATCTGGTGATGTGTAGGTTGCAGTGGGGTCCAGGTAGGGGGCAGGGGTATTTGAGGGTTGGATGGGGGTCGTTTGGGTGGTTGGTAGGATGAAATTGGTGGAGTCCTGACAGGTGACCAAAGCAGAGGGGGAACACACCTATCCAGCAAGCAGGGATGGTTTCTGGGAGACAGAGTGGGTGGTGGAGCTCAGGGGATGAGACTTTCTGATAATGGGTGCAAGAGATAGGAGATCAGTGAGGGTTAGGAAGAGATGCTTACTTGATCTGGCATTTGACCTGATTAGATTTTTTCAGTGCAGACTGCTAGAAGACATCCAGGCACAACAACAGAGGTCATCAATCCCATGCTGGAATGGATGTGAGGATTGTGAGAAGGAGGGGCTACAACCACAACAAAGGAACAGTCACTTGGTGGGGAATGTCAGGGCTTATGCAGTGAGAGACCTGCTGAATGATGCACAGCCATACCCAGGAGACAGACTAGAACACATACAGATGGACCAGTTTGAGGTTGACATGAACAAGAATGGGCTTTTCTTTATTATAAGGGATTGGACTACTGGTGAGGAGGTATGCCTCTGGAAAGAGTTGCTTGATGAACCTGATGTGGCACTGGCCTATCTGCTTGCTGTGAAGTGGGTGCAAGTTAGCAGGGTAGTCCCAGAAGAATTGGAGGACAGATATCTACATATCTGCCTAGGGACCTATATCATTAAGTAGATTAAAAAGGAACTACTGGGGGGTGCACCATATTGTTCAGATCACCTTGCTGAGAGGGTGTATAAGGAGTGCTTCAAGCTGTACAACAATGGGAATGGCTTGCTGGTGGTTTATGATCACCGCTGAATGGTAAATCAGAGTCTGTGCTAGGAGCTACTGGACATTGAGCTGCTATCAGATCCACTGTTTGACTTATAAGTGTGGTATGCACAAGTGTTTGAGGAAGATGCATGGCTAAAGGCACAGCCAACCTTTGAGGGTTCATTTGAGGACTGGAAGGCTATGCTGGACTTGTGGAAGTGGCAAATGGCAGTACTGGGGCCCAGAAGGATACAGGAACTGGCAGATAAAAACAGCATAGTTGGACAGTTAGAATATGGAGAACTATACTTGTCAGTTATAGTGGCCCAGGTGGCTCATGGAACTTATACAGGAGTGCAGCAAAACTTGGCAGTTCCATAGGATTTTACATGAGTGGTTCCAAAACCAGTTGTGATTGTTGTGAAAATTAATGGACAGCCATTGCATGCATTGATAGACATGGAGTCTTTGGAGGATTTCATGTCTACAACTTTGGTGGACCAGTTGAGGGTTCCATATGTAGAACTTGTGAAACCATTATCCTTGCACTTAGCTGTGCAAGGGTTATAGTCAAAGATTAACTTTGAGACAAAGGTTAGCCTGGAGTATCAGCAGATTAATGAGGAACATTACTTTGACATTGCCAACTTGTCAGGGTATGATATCATTCTTGGAACTCCTTGGCTGTTCTAACATGGGATATTGGTGGGTCTCAACCCAGCAAGGGTTATAGTGTAGCATAACATGTCAGTGCCCATTGAGGACAGTGATGTGTCCCAGATAGTGGCATGAGCTATGGAGGCATATGATGAACAAGTTGAGTGTGTTAGGCAGGAACTCATAAGGTATGCTTTACCTGTATGTAGGGAGGATGATAAGATGGAAATGCTTCCCCTCAAAGCAATAAATCACTGCATTTCATTAATCAATAAATCTATAGTATACCCTTGGCAACCAGCAAAGTGTCCTGAGTTTTTTTGGAAACAGTGGGCTAAGAAGAGGAAAGATTATCTGCAGACAGGCAAATGGGAGGTGATAAGTGCCTGGAACACAGTGCCAATGTTGATGATAGCAAAACCTGGCTCAAAACTGCCCAAGCTTTGGACAGTGTATGACTTATAGGCAAGGAAAGCTAACACAGTCAAGATGTCTTCACCTTTGCCAGATATAGAGAGAATATTTTGGTGGGTGGCAGCAGTGAAGTATAGGTCATTGTTGGACATGGTTTCTGAGCATGTGATTTACACAGTGGTTACAACACCTGATGCGAACATGTTGAGCCACATTATACAGCAGGGGAACTGTAACACACCAGCAACATTTCAATCCCTAATGAATTACATATTTTTGCCCAACATAGGCAGGTTTATGGATGTCTATCTCAATGACATTGTTATCTATTTGGGATCCTTATAAGAACATGTTTAACATGTGAAGTTAGTCATTGATGTGTTGCACAGAGAGAACTTTTACCTGGGATGGGACAAACTGTTCTTCATTCAGTGGGAGCTTAAGCTGCTGGGCCAGGTGATTGATGACAATGGTATCAAAATGGATCCAGCTAAGGTGGACTCAATATTGGCATGGAAAGTCCTGACAAATACGGACCTACTGCAGGGTTTCCTAGGGTCAGTGTAGTATCTGGCAGATGATCTAGCATCAGTGCAAGTACCAATGGCAGTACAACATAGCCTGACAGGTGATAGTATCCTGTTCTGCTGGGGGTATACACACCAGCATGCATTTGAAAGACATCAAGCATATTGTACACTGAGGACAAACTTATCATAGAACACCTATTTGATATAGGGAGGGTGCCCCACCAGTATTTTTGATCACTGATGGGTGCATGATAGAGATTATGGGAGTTGTCTGTCAAGGACCAACATAGAGAGAGGCAAAGATAGCAGCATTTTTTTCTGCAAAGTTGAGTAGCACTCAACAGAATTACTCAGTTGACAAGATCAAGATGTTGGCAGGGGTTGAGTTGATGATGTGCCATCAAGATATATTACAGGGCACACATTTTCAGTGGTTGATGAACCACAAGGGCTTGGTACACTTACTCAAGCAGCAGAACCTGTTGGGGAGACAGGCAAGGTGGGTTGAAAAAATTGGTGAATTTAATTTTAAGGTGGTTTATGTGGTGGGTGTGGACAACATACTCATAGATGCACTGTTGTGAATTTACTTGAATGATGGTTCAGGCACAGAGAGGGCTGTGTTGGAATATATGTACCATGATGTCATACAAGAGGACCCACATGTTGCTAGCTACATCATTGTGCCACTGCTAGCAGGATTGGAGGCAAGTGTGATAGACACAGTAGAACTGGCAAAGCCTTGTTGAGGTCAGAAGCCAGTACTGCCAACCAAAACAGACCATGCCAAGACATCAAAGGAGTTTGCAGGCTAAATGAAGCAAAGGGTCAGGATACATGGGCCTCAACAACTGGTCTTAGGGAAGGAGGCCATTGGGAAGGATCCTCAGCCTGGTCTGAGTCTAGTGGAGGGCAAGACAATAGCTCCTGTGGAGCAAAGTGAATTGTCCATTAGAAGGCATCATGCTTGAAGATGGCATTGACTTACTAACAGTATTGTGGAGGAAATACATGGAAGATGGGTTTTATAAATCTATCTTAGAGAAACTCATGGACTACAGGAATTTTGTGGTTGTGGATGGATTAATTTACCTCTCTTGGAAGGACATTGGGTGTTGTGTATCCCATAGATTTATATCAAGGGACAAAGTGTCTGTGAGATTGTAATATCAGAGGCACATTTGTTACTGGCTCACCTAAGTGCCACAAAGACTCTGGCATACTTAAGGGACTATATATGGTGGAGGAATATGGTCTGGGACCACAGTGGCCTTCTATCAGACATGCATGACATATTGGAGGAGTAAGCCCAGCAATCAGAAGCCCTATAGATTGCTAAACCCACTAGGGGTGCCAAGTCAGCCATAGGAGTTGATAGGCATTGACTCTATGGGACTCTTATCTGAGTCACAAAACAGGAATGGAAGGTTCAACTCTATCATGGTGGTAATTTCCCTGCTAACTGGCATGGTTGACCTGATACCAGGAAGAGTAAACTACAAGGCTTCAGATGTAGCTGAGCTGGTATTTGAACAGATCTACAAGCTGCATAGCATACCCTAAGTCCATTGTGAGTGATCATGATATACTTTTCACAAGCAGTTTCTGGCAAAGGTTACATAAGTTGGTAGGCACAAAGCTACAAATGTCTAGCACATACTATCTAGAAACAGATGGAGCCATGGAGCAGGCAAACCAGACAGTGACTCAGATGCTCCACCAGTGTGTGGATGAGTGGCAAAGAGACTGGGTTGAGAAACTGCCCATAATCAAGTTTGCAATCAACAGTGCATGGAATGAAAGCACAGAATATGCACCATTTTTCCTTAGCATGGGGAGGATCCCATGATTGATGATCTGGACATCCACTCAGAGTTCAGAGATCCTGGGAATTTGCAATTTTGCCTTGAGGAGGAAGCTGACATTAGTGGCAGCACATGACAGCATTTTGGCAGCATGCACCAAGCAGATGAGGGATGAAAATAGGAAAAGAAGGGAGGTTCCATTCAGCAAAGGGAATTTCATGTATCTGTCAATAAAAAACATCACCTTTGCAAAAGGTCTGGCCTGAAAAGCTAATCCCAAATTTTGTTGGCCCATATAAGATCTTGGACAATTTTGGTAATCAGTTATTCTACCTCACACTACTCCCAGCAATGATAGCATGGAGGGTCCATAATGTTTTCCATGCATCATTGTTATATGTCCACATTCTTAATGATCACAGGCTCTTCCCAGGGTGACTGGACAAACAAATTGGCTGTCCCAAGAATGTTGAGCCTGAGTGGGCAGTAGACAGAATTGTCTCATGTGTGGGGTAAGGGAAAGACACAGTGTTTCAGCTACTTTGGAAGTTGGGTGAGGTGACATGGTTACCTTATGATCAAGCAGATCATTTGAATGCAATAATGGCTTACCTTGATCTGCAAGGTGTGTCAAAAATTGAGCAGTTGTCAGTTGGCAGTGGAAAATTGTCAGAGGATGATTGGGAATGGGCAAATTTTCTAGTCAGACATATTAGAGTCTGTCACTGTACAGAGTATAAAAAGATGGCTTCACCAGGGGGAACCTAGGTTGTTTCACCAAAGTACCCCCAAGCCTTGTAGGTGCTACAACAACAAGTCATGGCCTAAGCAACATCATTGCTCTCATAACCCACATTCTCACTTCACACTCACAGATAATGCCTACACATTGACTGAGCCAGCCAGTCTTTCTTCTAAACAACAATGCATGTCTATCAGTAAGCACATGAAGTCATTTCCCCACCCATTCACCATGGTCTACTCAGTCAACCACCCACTCCTGGAGCATGTCAACTATGCATGGTTCTGGCTTAAAACTACTATAAATGGGACAGGCAATGGTCAGCTAATTCATGCAGGACAGATACATGGATTTATTGCTCACCACAAAAACTTGAGAGCCTCTAATGACAATGGTGCAGACTCTCCCTTCACTTATGATGCTTCTATGCAGGCATTTAACTCCATTAATAACTTCCCTACCAAGTTTGCTAGGAAGGGGAACAATAGGAGAATGCAAAGGGAATAGACATCAATGAGGCAGTCTTCAATATAGGGGACTCAGCAATCTTTGACCTGGACACCACCATTGAGACAGTCTGCCACAATGGTTTGTTAGTATGGGACTGCAAGTACAAATGACTTTTCATGGGATTGATGCATTGACAGGTGTCAATCCAGCTGCAAAATGCAAGAGAGGCTGAGGAGCATCAGGGGAGCATCAGGAGCACATGAGGCAAAATAGGCCAACTGTTGATAGTGTCTTTGGGCAACAGCAGTCACATGGACATCATGGCTGGGGAGGGATCCAAGGCAGGACTCATAGGGGTTATAGTATCAGCCAGGTCAGATCCATGAACCCTTATACAAGTATCCCTTAGCAGGCCCAACAATTATCAAGGACATGCTCATGGCAATTGAGGACTACACTCCTCCTAGTCAAGACACCACTGCACTGGTTCAGTCACCAGTGTATGTTTCAGTGGAAGTTCAAGCCACTAACCTGCTTTCTATGGTTGCTCCTATAAACACTGCTCAACCATTTGTTTCTTCAATGGACATTTGACCATTGTCTGATGATACAGGATTTGATAACCTCTAAAGTGGCCTAGATGACTTTTTCAAGACCAATTTGGATGTGGCAGTCAAACCTGAGGAGGAGGCAGTGGTGCTAAGTGAATCTGAGGAGGTACAGAGTATACAAAGGGGACATAGCAAGAGGAAGGCTAATTGATGAACTATGTGTGATGCAGTCTGGAGGGCATATATAATGGAATTGTGACATGTCTCTTACATCCACCAGCTCAGAACAGATCTCTTCATTGTCACAACTAACTTGACCAACCTGATTAACTATTCTACCAATGCAGGACCCTGTCTCAACTGGTATAATGTATTGAAAGTATTTCACATTACTCACTTCCTATTATTAAAACTTACAATTTTCAATCTATTTCTATACAATTGACTAATTTTCTTAGTTTACATTCACCCATAGTCAGGTATATAAAGAGTCATTTGTATCACCTAGCTACTTAGAGGAAGTCAAGCACTTATCAGTCTCTTGAGTGAACTCTACATTATTTTCTTTGTGTGACTTAACTATTATCTATGCTTGTGTCACAACATCATGTCACTTTGCTCCAAAGAAATATGTTCAGCAGTGAGTATAATCACTTGCAGAATCTTGTTGCCATTATTCATGTAGTAGAATGTTGCATGAGCTTGTAGCAAGCCATTGTTGACTTGTTTGAGACAAAATAAGTTTCAATATCATTACAGAACAGAAGGGAGATCAAGAAAAATGATAGGTGACAGTTGTAAACTCTGTTTACATCAAGTAAAAGAAACAACAGCCTCTGAGAACCAAGTAAAATTTAATTTACACTACAGAGAACCCTGTATCAAGAGAACCCTGCATCATGAGGACCACAAAGAGAGCAAAGCCATTCATACTCTGTCAGTATACTTTGAAAACATCCTTTCTTGAATGGGATATATTGAGTTCCTGGAGCCAAGGATAGTAGAGATGTATGTCTATGATGTTGGTGATGTGACATTCTCTCCCAACAATTTTCAAGGATACCAATTCACTCATTGTCTCCCTAGATTTCCATACATAGTGAAGGAAAAGGTCTTCAAGATTGTTTTGTCTATAATGTATAGCAAACTTTCTGGGTGCCCTTTCCTGACTTAAGGAGGAATTGACAGTCATTCTTGTACATTTCACAGTGAAAAATCAATGATTGAATTAGGCAAAGTTGAAATGCAGTAAAGATGACTGCCATGACAGATAGTGGCTTAGGAGTGACTATAGCATGGGGAAGGTTCAGACACATAATACTGATTTTGTCAGTTAAAAAAAGGGATTTGAAGTTGTATGCAGCTTGCTGAGAAGACTGCTAAATTGAATGAAATACAGAAATGTCTTACCAATGTATGTCATTCTTGTATAAATCTGTTGGAATACCAATGACACCATCTACACCCAGATCAAAAGTGCCACCACTGAGCTTGAGCACACCCTCAATGCTTAATGCTCTGATTTGCAATGCAAGACAATAGAATTGGAAGACAGTGTAGAGCAAGTTGTGCAGCTTCAAGCTTATGCTGATTGTTCTCATAACAATGTAGTTGCTAAGGAGAAAAATATTAGATATGTATAAAGAGCCCTAGTAGCAATGACTATTCTGGTGCAGACTTTCATTACAGAGTGCAACTCTTCTGTGAAGCAACTGACTGTTCTTTGAGCCAAGCAGCAATGCCAAAGGGATGCTGAAGAAGCATTGTTAGAAGAATACAAGGTGGGTTGTAATACTTGTGCTCTACTCTTTTAAAAATGTATTGAGCCTCTTTAGGACCAGATGGAAAACAGCACACAATAGCTACTACTATTGCAAG
Organism: Termitomyces sp. DKA19; assembly: GCA_018851325.1. Taxonomy (NCBI): domain Eukaryota; kingdom Fungi; phylum Basidiomycota; class Agaricomycetes; order Agaricales; family Lyophyllaceae; genus Termitomyces; species Termitomyces sp. DKA19. The sequence continues at coordinate 9,867 of JABCKS010025181.1, read as the reverse complement.
GAGAGTGCAATAGGCTTCAATTGGATTTGAAACAAATTAAGGACAATCTCAATAACAGTACAAATAAGAAAGAGACTCTTGTTGCTACCATTGGACATCTAAAGATTCAATTGTTGACCCTTCAGGAAACTCATCAAAATACCTTGGAATAACTAGGGTCAGTTGTAACCAGCAAGGTTACCATTACCTTAGTTACCATGCATGCACCATGCATTGAGTTGTAGTTAGACACCAATGTGCACCTTTAATGCACACTTGTAGACTATGTAATGACAACATCTTGTATTCACAATGTATCTAGTCTAATCTGATATTTTAGTCTGATTTGGCTACTGCATGATACATGCAAGATTGTTCTATCTGTAGCCAATGGCTACATTTTTTTGAATCTTCTGCTATTGGCTTTAGACTCTGAACTCTTATTACCAACCTAGGTAACTTTCATCAAACTTCTGAGCTTCTTTTCTGCCACATCAACATCTTGTTCCCATAGCTGACTCAAAAGAGCAACCACCTGGTTTCCTGGAGCCAACATCTGGCTCCAATCAGCTTGGGCTGAGAGTCTGCTGCAAATGCCTCAACTAGCCTCTGGGAAGTGGTCTGATTGGCCCTGATCCTTCCAGAGATCCTTTGATGTATCCCAGTACATGTATGAGCACATTCCAGTGGGCTGGTCTGGGATTTGATTGAAAATGAGCTAGAGTTCCAACAGTAAACAACAAGTCCAGTCAAGTGGCTACCTGTGCCCACATCAGTGATCCAAGGAGTTGATTGGTATGGTTTGTTGGCAATGAATATTCTGTCTGCTTCTGTCTGTGGCACCATGTCTTCAGTGAGTTGTATGCCAGCAGGTGGGGGTGTGAAATGGGCATTACAGTTCTCCATCTCAAAACATTCTAGAATTTGTTTAAGGTATGCTTGTTGAGACAGCAAGATTGCACCATTGTGGGTATCACATTCAATTGCCATCCCTACAATAAAGGAGAGTTTTCCTAAGTCCTTGATTTTATAGACTCCCCTAATTTTGTGTTTAGCTTTCTCTGCACCTTGGGCTGTTTTCAAGAGCCCAAAAGTATTGTTGGTGAAGGTATGAGTGATGGTGTGCTCTCCATTTGTCACTCTTGTTTGTACACAGCTGTCTGCTCATGAGGTTTGGTATCTGAGATCATGGTATGCACCATCCAGGGTATGCCACCAATCCCTTCCTCCCTACATCATCCTGTATATGGCTTTGAACAGCTGACAGACCTTTCCCTCTCCTCCTTGAAGACTGGGTGGTAACTGCATATAAACTGTGTGTTCAGGGACACTATTCAGGTAAGCCAAAATGAAATTGACCTGCCAGATGTGAAGGCCCAGTTGCACTGCAATTGCTGCCAAAACCCTCAGGGACTCCAGCCTGACAACTGCTGCATACATCTCATTGAAATCTTCACCTGCCACCTGCAAAAAACCCTTTGCCACCAGCCACACCTTCCTCCTTAACTTGTTAGCATATACCCACCAGCACTCAATAATTTTCTTCCCCTCTGGCACTTCCTCCCATGGGACAAGTTCAAAAACCTCCTACTCCCTCACAACCTTCAACTCTTGCTCCATTGCCAATACCCAGAGGTTGGTATGCCTCATTGCTTCTCTGTAATGTTCAGGTATGTGGTTGTCATCCTCTAGAATGTCTGTATTGTCTAAGGTGGTGAGGAATGCAAAGGCATCTTCTGCAAGATAAGACTGCAGAGGGATATCATTGCTTTCTGTATGGGACTTGGCTGTGATACAGTCAGATTGATGGAGAGGGGGTGGTGCTGCTGCCACAGACACCTCAGCAATTGTCAACTCTGCATCAGGTACCAGTGGTCTGATGTTGGAGGAATCTGTCTTGGCTGCCACAGCAGGGTGTAGGGGTTTGTTAGTGGGGCATATGCACAGTGCAATGGGCTGGCATAGAGTGAGGACTCCAGGAGTGGTGGGATTGGTTGTTGGCGCCTGATCTGTCAGCTATTTGTCCGGATCATCACCAACCACCATGAGAGACTGATGGCCGGTCCCCTTGTCAAAGATCATGTCTCACAACATCACAATAGCGCAAGTGCTGCAGTCATACAAATGGTAACCATTGTCACAGTAACCTACAAAGGTATACTTGACAGACCTTGGGTCAAGCTTTGACTTAACAAGCTCCTCAGGAACCTTTGTGAAAGCAACACAGCCAAAAGGATGGGAGGAATTTGACCCCTTGGCATTTTCCTGTCCAGCCTTCCTCTGGCACTACATCTGGATGGCAAGACAATGGGATGAGGTTTTGAGTGACAATCTGCACCACTGCTACTTCTGCCCACAGGCTTTTTGGAAGACCACTCTCAGTTAGGAGGCATCAAACGCCTTCTATTACAGTACGTATGCTCCTTTCAGCAAGTCTGTTCTGTGAGTGAGCATATGGCACCATAACATTCATGTATATCCCACTAGCTATGCAGTAAGCAATCCAGTCGCTATTTATCCACTCACACCCAGCGTTGATCCTGTTTTTATGCCTGCATGGCCGAAACGTCGATGCCAGAGATCAATTTCAGCTGGGCGTGAGTGAGGCCACGATCATGACGTGCATGACCTTGTTGGCTGTGGTGTCAAAAGCAGCGAGGAGGTACATCCCCCTCTCTTGATGACCAACAACGACTTCCCTCCCTGATGCATCGCAGAAGATGGCTTTGCTGCTGGTAAACGTGGCTGTGAAACCTGCGTCATTGAATGGAGATGAGATTCGCGGCGAAATCAGGTGTATGTAGGGCCTTCCGGAAAACAAGCTCCGATGTTCCTGAGGCAGTCTGAATGGTCTTCCGCACCGTACCCTGTCCCACAATGCAAAAAACCCCTCCTACAGGGACAGACTTTCCCTCCTGAGGTGCACCCAGTTCCTCATACTCAGAGAAACACGCTCTTCTCGACGAAACAGTGATTGCTGGCCTCCAGAATCTGCATACATCGGAACTGCGCCATGTGCCTGAAGGGCATACAGGTAAGTGGCTGTAGTAGTCTCCGTGTGATGGTCAGCCTGCGACAAATGTACGACTTTGGCCATCAGGGCATATGAGACATGGGATGCCAAAACATTTGTGAGGTTCGTTTTCTGAGACGCGTCTGGCGCATCTCTCCTAATAAAGTTGATTTGCAACTTTTACTGCCTTTCATTCAGCTCCTACCAAGGCTTTAATCATCACATGGACAGGGGTATTGACCCTCAGGAGATATACCTGCATACAATGGTTAGTTCTTCTGCTTCACCAGGGACTTCTGTGCTGCCCACTCAAAAATACTATTTTTCTACCACAGGAAGGAAATTTTGAGGCATCACAGCTGGGGTGAATAAGTTCTTTTTGGACCTGCGCTTGTAAGATTGTGATTATCATATAAACACAAGCCTCAACCTAGAAGATTTCAAGTTTTCCCAGTCATTAAGATATGGGGTGATAGGTAAACGTAGGAAATTACTACACATTGACACCGTTATATTTCTGTACAAATTCATCGAGAGGCCATTCAATCAATGTCTAAGCTTGCTGTGTGGTAGTGATTACTCTCCTGTGCTTTATCGTTTGAAAAGATACATATGTCCTCGACTTCAATACCAATCTGAACATGTGCTTTATTGCTAGGGCCTGTTTGTATACACAAGTTCAAAGCAAACTTCAGCCAGTAACATTCGATCTAAGCTTCGTGCATGAATATATTCCTATGCATTAACAAGTTGTTCTGCCATGGCATTGACTGTTGCTAGGTAGGTGTCAATGTACCCCGTCACATTTGTGGCTGTAAGAGTGGGATAAACCATCATTAGCGATGAAATTCTTTTCTGGAAGTCTTGTGCTTGTTCTTTGACCGTGCCGAGGATAAGATTATACCATTCTAGACCTATTGACGAAAACAATGAATCGTAGCAAACGATTGACCAAGTGTAATGATATATACCTCCGCCCTTAGGACCGGTGAGTTGTGTAATTATCTGACCAGTGATGTTATCTTCTGCAAGCCTTTTGAAAATCTGGTTCTCCATCTCTTTTCCTTCCGACTTCACATCTGATGGCCTATACCAGAAGCCATAGGATGGATTGTAGGTCGTATAGTCGTCGTGCCGATCTTCTCGGCCATCACCAAACTTCACAAACATGCTGTAGACCGTTGTTGACCCCTGGTCCTGTAAAGATAAGCATTTGTTGGCAGGAACATGTTTTGATAGAATCGAGAGCCTCTCACGGAGATTACCATGCCATTCTCAGGAGTAATGACTGAGTATGAGCCAGGCGATAATTCGCTCTCACGGCGGCTGAAAAAATCGTGATTGAAACCTCCTATGAGCACATGTGAACAATAACTCTTTGAATACTACGTGCCTTATCGTATTGGAACTCGAGCCAATTGGAAAGAGGAGGGCCAACAAGAAGATTGAAGGGTACAACATGATTTATGCTAGGAGAGTATGAAAGGACTCGTTAATGGTCAGCACGAGAGACAACTAGAGGAACAGCCTGGTGAGACCTCAGGATGGGTGGCCGCCTTTTATCATACTGATGGGGAATATGAACCAAGTACGAACTTCGATACTTTTCTAAGCTGTTTCAGGCATATCTTATGCTGTCCCGATCGGCATTTGCAAAGAAGCGGGGCAAGTGACGGATAGTATACTATATTGGCTAAACAAGATCAGGACATCGGCTGGCTAGATTAACGGTATTGACTCATTAGAGCAAGATTCATAATAAAAGGTCTCCTTCGAGTCTTCCTTGTTCAGTTCTTTGGCTGACCGGACAGCTTCTTTTGTGCTTGCCAGGATAAAATTATGCAATCATGGTACAAATCATTGATGGTCTCGAATGCTATACATGAATGGTGCATCATGAAAAGCGCGGCAGAAGCTGGCTTATCAGCCAAACAGCTAAACAAGGGAGTCATGAAGGAGACCTAGTATTATGAATTTTGCTGTAATAGTGATGCGAAATCTGAGTATGACTACAATGCAAAGTTGTACAAACTTGCTCAAATGTGTCGTACTCAGGTTCTGCAGGTGATTGGGGCTTGTTTATAGAATGGAGGACTTGCTGGCATTGGAGGGATGATGTCAGGTTTTTGATGGGAGGCTGATCTTGGGGTTTGTTCTAAGATTTTTTCCCTGCTGAGCATTGCCACTGATTAAATGTTTTTGTGCTATCAGCTTTACTAGCAGGCTGCTACCTGATTGCTATGGCTTTTGGGTCACTTGAAGGCATGGCAGAGATTTTTGGAGAAACATCTGTTAGAAACAGCTCATGTGATTCTAATGAGTGTTTCTCTGGAAAAAGTTAAAGTATAAACTGAGAGATAGTCATGAAAAACACTTATTGTGTTTTTTTTTTCATGTTTCTTGAGACATTTTTGAATATTTTCTTTCTGTATTTTTCAAGAGATATATGGGGAATACATATTGTATTTCTAGACTTTTTCTCAACAAATACATCATATGTATCTATTGGTTTTTCTCTATTTACTCTTATAATGTTTCTGTCAAATGTTTTTCAATAAAGTTTCTTTGTTTTTTTTTTTTCCAGAAAAATAAACATTATATGTTTCTTAAAAATACTGATCAGAGATTCTATAGATGTTTCTCAGGAAAGATCAATTAGAAACACTATTGTATCAATGAGCATGGTGCTGATCTACTCCCTCATTGGTCTGGCTTGCATGTTCAGCAACAGGCAACAATATATTATTTTATCCAATATTTGACATGCAATAATGCTTTCAACTTGACCATCCCATATTGCAAAGTTTTGATTGCAGCTTTATAGTGTGTGGCAGTGAAGCAGTGCAAGGCTTTTTCAGCCAATTCAATATAATGGTCAGTCTGATTTAATAGAGGTTCTGCAACACTAGTGATCTGTGTATGGATTCAAATCAGGTACATCAGCATCTGGTACATATATGGTAGGACCATTTCAGCAAACAAGGATGCACAAAGAGGATGCTGGGGAGTCTCATATCAAATCCATATTATTGTCATGGATACCAGTGCAGAGTATTTCATGCTAAGAATGACAATATTTTTGAGGCAAGTGAAATTTTAAATAACAATTAATTTTCATGCACCCTGTATAATCTATTCTTCTAAACCTCCTGTGTCTTCATCTTTTCCTCCCATGTCCTTTCAAGCTCTGCATGAGCTTTTTGTCTATCTCCATCTGCTCCTGGAGCTCTACTTGTGTCACAGTCTTAATCTATTCATCTTTTGTCTGATATATGACCTTCTGCTTCTCAGGCAGGACCTTTGGATCAAATACATTTTCACCTCTTGATGGAGATACATGGGCTGGAAAACAAAAGAGATGGCAATGAGAGAACACTGTAATGCAATTGTACTTACTTTGCAGCATCTCAGGCTCCTCTTTCAATCATTATATGAGCTTTGCATTGGTATCCTCATTCACTGCTGCCTTACTTTTGATCTTCTTTGTCTGATTGGCATACTGTAATGTACTGAGCATCTCCTAATAATTAGCAGGTGAGATGGCAGCAATTATAGATAAGATTGGTCAGATTATGCAACATCACAATCAATTTTCTTGGAAGCTAACTGTATTGATTCCTCCAGCTTTGCCAAGGGTGCCTGGATTACTCAATAATATCCCTCAGGACCTCCACTATACTGTTAATGTGAACTTTAAAAGTCATGCTCATCAAATGGATATGTAACATGAGCACACCACCTGGTATAAGTTCTTATAAACACCATCATCTCAGTGATTTAGCATGCCTGAAAAAGCATCAGGCCAGAGTACTGACTGAGAGTGTCTGTAATTACCACCTCCTTACATACTGCAGGCACTAGGACACTAGAGCTCTACCTAAGTATAAAATAGCACTTGAAAGAAATAAAACCAAAACATTCATTCACCTCAGTGACTGCCCATGTTGATATCAGATATTCTGATAGCAAGATACCTGGCAAGGTTGGAGTCATCCTCATCAGTAAAAGGCATTCTATATTTAAATCTGTTGGAAAATGGTAATTAGTAGCAGAAAAATCTTCACCTGTCTGAATTGATGGGACTCTCCATCCATTTTGGTTCAGGTTAGTGATAGTTCACAGCCCCTTCCCTTAGGCTTCATGACACAAAAGTTATGGGCTCTACCCATATCCTTTGCTTCAAAGGATTAGATAACTAATATGGTTGACACAGGCTGCATGCATCCAGTACATTCCAGAACTGAAGGCTAAAATCATTTATGGTGAGAGCCTCTGCCACTTTATCTTCCTGAAGCCAAAAAAATGAGTCCAATCTGTTGGAGAGAAATTGAACTGTCAACTTCATAATTCCACTAATGTTAGAGTCAATCTTCAATGCAAAAGTCTACACAAACAAAATGATCCAAATAATCTTTATACATCCTGATGACCTGATTAGATTGAGTGAAATAAGGACCATCTAATATGATTTATATTGGCATAAAGGTCACATGTGAACAGAAAAAGTTGACCATTAGTAATGCAGAGTCAATTGCAAAATTTTTGCCAACTTTTCAAAAATGATTCAGAGAGGATTTGCAAATATAAGAACTTGTAAATGAACCTGGTAGTGATTGGACTTCAAGATGATCCCTAATGAACAAAGAAAATCAGTTGTGTCTGTTGTAGTTGCTAATGTTGCTAGAACACTATGACACTATAAGGCACCTGTACTTGGTGCCATGCTAAATTGAAGACAAGGTCACTAAGGCTTATTGCTAAGCTATTGACAATGACAAGAATGACCAGAAATGAGCTCTGAAACTGAGGGAGAGATACTGAGAGCAAAGTACTTGGAGCTCTGTTGGTTGATTTTTTTTCTCAACTAGGTGTGTACAAGGAGTATTTATACTGTTTGTAAGTAGGGTAGTCAAAAAGGAAAGATTGTTGCCACAGGTAATAGTGTCTGCTAAAATGTCTGTAATGAATACTGAGTGTGAAGATGGTAACCAAGTGTAAGTATGCAGTGTCAAAATGTGCATAATATGTGTCAAGATGAAAATAAAGAGCATACTAAACATTAGTATCTAAAGTGTAGATGCTGTTCAGGTATTTTGATATGCTAGACAAGAGAAATGAAGGGTCCATGTCACATCTTCCTTTGATATGTACTTTTCAAAAGAGAAGTGCAGGTATTGCTAAGAACTGTTGCTAGCAGTCATTGCTAAGAAAGGTCTTGGCCTAGTTATTCTAAAGCTGATCCAGGTGCTAAGCAATGTCCTGGAGTCAAAGTAATGATAGCAGAGGTTAGTAAAGTCCATGGGAATGTTCTGCAGACTGAGACAACTATGCCAGAGAAAGGAAACAGAGAAAAAGAGAAAAGAGTAGATTAAGAGTAAGAAAGAGACAAAGTAAATAGAGAGACAAAACATAGCCAATATCAAGACTAGCAACTGACTACAATGGGTCTGAAGCTATATACCTGGGGCCTCCAAGGAAAGTCAGGCAAGGTAGAGGGTTCCCAAGTGGGCACTGCCCACTCAGGACCCAGCTTCTATCATAGTGGAGCCTGGGTATGGTCTGGGGTAGGCCCTACAGCTGGATCTGCAGGTTGATAAGACCCACTTGTCACTAGATACTATTACCAACATCTCCAGCTATCTTATCTGGACAGCACATGACCTGGAACATGCCACAGGACTGGCATATTGTTAGTTATTTTATTGATTCTCATTTTATAGGTCACTAGCAAGTCATGTGATTTATCATGTATAGTCTGGCCCCTAGGTCTGGAATAAGGTAGCCTTTTGCACAGGATCTTAGTGACTATGAGACTTTTGGATCATGAGTCCCATCATGTGGAGTCTGGCCCTATATGTTCTATCCTCTGTCATTGACTAACTAATTAGCAGATTTTTGCTCTTGGAGGTGAGCTCCAAGGTTCTCTGGACCTGACAATTGATTAGCACTTGGATCAACCTTAGAACTGAGAGTTACCTACCCCTAGCCTCTACTGTATACCTTTACCTTGCACCTCCTCAGAGGGAGCCCATGGCAGCCCTGGCTGTCCATGCACCACCTATATCTATGGGGCTTGGAAACATGCTCCAGACAGGAGGGGACCCCTTGCTTCAGCAGGAGGGACATATGGCAGACTACTCTCAATAGTGTAATATAATCCTAAGAGAAGTCCAGCTTCCTTAAGTAGAGTTCTCCTGATGGACCCAGGATCTCTTTGAGAAACTGAGGCAACCCACTTTAGAAGCCACCACCAAGGTCTGAGTAGACTTGCCTGGTGACATTCTGTGAGCTCTATGAGCAAGAGAATCTGCTAGCACAAACCCTGGACCTTCTCTGGGACAGTGCTTCTATGTGGAGTGAGTTGCATGACCTGGTCAGAGAAATCCATGTGTCACTCTTGCCAGGAAGGTTTGAGGACCCCTCCAACCCCACCTGCTCCTTCCACCTCCAATAAAAAAAGGATCTGGCACCTCACCAGCCTGCTAACACCTAGAGTACCAAAGCCCAACATAAGGGCAACCTCAATGTGGCCTTGACCCTCCTCCAGAATCTCAACCCCTCTGGAAGGCTGTTTGACCAACCTGCTACCAGAATGGTAGAACTATCAGCTCAACCCCACCACAACTTGGCCTCAGATGCTGGAGCTTTCCATATGTGAGTTCAGATCAGCCAGGAAACTGCTACTGCTAAGGCCTGACAAGCTGTGCCCTTGCTAGCTACAGAGAATGAGCAAGGATGCTCAATCCAAATATTGTCAGGGGACTCCCTATTTCACCCCTTACATGGTCACAATTCTCTCCTTTTACTATTCTACCTGATTCCCCTTGCTAAGCCCTATCTATGGGTCATACTCTTGACTCTAAGTCCGGAGTTAT
>JABCKS010025180.1:0-22934 GCA_018851325.1 Termitomyces sp. DKA19 | reverse complement strand
CAGACTGAACAAGAATGGCTAGGCTTTGATTCCTTTGGAGATGACTATACTTGGTCTGCCTTTGAAAAGGAGATTAAGGAGTCTTATCTAGAAGCAGTAGATGACACAGGTGGTGTTGCAAACCTGAACAGAATCTGCAGAGAGCATGCCAGACTGAGTAAGAATGACACTACAGAGATCTATTCTCTGATCAGGAAATTTAGGGCAGAAGCTAAGAAGTTGGCTAAGGTTACTGGGAATGGGTCTCTGGTAGACAAATCTCTAGGATGCTTTACCCCAACCTTTGTAGATGTTATAGAAGAAAGGCTAATCAGTATATGTGGCCATTATAAAGACCCTGCTAAGGATAGGCATAAGGACAATAAGTATTATTTGTCTGAGGTGCTTATAGTAGTGGAGACTTTGATAAATGGTGCTACTCTGAGAAGTCCTAGAGAAAAAAGAATTGGAGAAAGCAGACAGCAGTAGCAGACACAACAAAGAGAAGGAGGCAGAAGAGAGAATGGCCCATCTACAAGATACTGTAGTCACTGTTGGGAAATAGATGAGGAGTATCCAGAGTGCTATGCAAACCTTGCAGAATAGCTAGCTGGACATGTACAACACCTTCTTGTATATCAGGAGAAACCAGAGTGTCAGAATAGAGGGATCTTCTTCAGCTCCAACTTCTGGGGATGAGTGCTGTTACTTGTTTCTATTGTTGGCAAGCTGGACATAGAATCTCAAAGTGTGAAGTAATAAAGTCAGATGTACAAAAGAGATAGATCATCCTGCTGGAAGGTAGAGCCAGACTACCTAATGGTTCTTCCTTGCTCAGAGATCCTGCTGGTATATCTTCTCATGCTAGACTAGTGCAGATACATGATAAACAAGTGAGCATGTACTTTGGATGGCCAATAGATAACTATCCAGATATAGTCACTTATTCTACCTATATAAATGCAGCTAAAGACACAAGAGATAACAAGTTGGAAAGCATACAGCATAAGAAATCAGACTGCTTAGGGGAGTTGGAAAAAGGATTCAACAGAATGACTGAGTTGCTTAGTCTGCTGGTCAACACAAGGAGCACAGGTAATCTTGCTGGTGGATAGAAGTCTGTCTCTAAAGATTTTCAGAGGACTCAAAGATGGCAAAGGAGAAAGAGGCTGCTCATTCAGGAGTATCCCCCTTGCCTGAGAGATAATTCAAAGAACCTTGGAAGGAAAAGCTAGCTCTAGTAATTCTATCTAGAGTTGCACCCAACCTGGATCTATCTTTTGAAAAGGTTCCAGCCCTCAATGAGGGACCAGACTTACCAGTGCAGGACACTGTTAAAAGTTCCCTAACAGGAACAAGGAGGAAGGAGTGGGATAGGACTATTAATAGGCTCTGGAAGGCTACTGTACCTTTCAGCATTGGAGAACTGTTAGATTGTGTCTCCTGGATTAAGAGAAGCAATGATATACAGATGGATTCTCAAATCAGGGACTAAGTCTAGAGATCTCAATATTTCAAAGGTAGCAGTTTAACAGCAGACTACGAGGGAGAAGAAGCCACTGGACAAAGTAGATATCAATGACCTACTAATAGCAATCTATTTCATTGCAGATGGGACACAGGATGGATTGTCTACTGGTGCAGTTGTGTATCAGGATTGTGTAGCCACTTACTTGGAAAATATTCCTCCAGGAAAAAAGCCAGTAGTGGTGTATATGGCCAGAGATTTGCAAGTGTTGAGATCCTTGTACCCCACTGTTAATCAGAGGGGCCAAGTAAAGACAATTCTAGACAGTGGTTTTCAAATAGTCAGCATGGCATTAGATGAGGCACTTTGCTTAGAATTGACTTGGGATCCAGACATATGCTTGAGAATGGAAAGTGCCAACAGTCAAGTAGATGCATCAGTTGGTTTAGCCAAAAATGTACCATTTACTTTTGCTGAAGACTTCACTATTTACTTGCAAGTGCACATCTTTGTCAAGCCAGCTTATATTGTCTTGTTGGGTTGACCTTTTGATACACTAACAGAAAGCAACATACAAAACCTACAAGATAGCAGTACCATCATAACCATCAGAGATCCTGATACTGGTTGCTGGACAGCTCTATCCACTCTTCAAAGGGGGAAGATACTTAAAGTAAAAAGTGGGGGAGATGGAAAACCAAAATTTTAAGTCTTGATGAGCTGGTCATAGACCAGGGAGAGGGAGCAGTAATGTTAGGAGAATTAGAGAATGGGGAAGTAGTGGTGACTGAATACACTACAAACAATAGTGGATTCAAGAACAAAAAGTTGAGGAATGTGTATCTGCAGGCTTTTGCATTGGAGGGCAAAGCTGAGGAGAAGGATAAGCAGACATCAGCAGCCTATCTGGATGGGCAGCTGTGGCAGCTACCAGAAAAGTTAGAAGGGATTTTGAGACAGTAGGATAACCTAAAGTTAAGAACAAGTGTGGAGGAAATTGCACAAGTATTCTCAAGAAATACAAGTATGTTGCTAGAAAGGTGAAGCCTGTACTAGGGACCTCTCCTGAGGAGTTCAGAGTTGAAAGGTGTATTACTAAAGATCCATTGGCAGACATGCCAAAGCTTGACCCCAAACCCACCTGATTGTTAAACCTACAGGAAGGTATACTGCTGAATGCAAGGAAATCATTGACCAAGTTGCATGGTACAGATTTTCTATGGCTAGAGGAGATAAGGGCAGTATATTATTTGATGATACTGCAGGAGCAGGCTTTTGTCTGGAATGATTCTCAAAAAAGAAGGCTTGAGGAAGAATACTTTCCTCCTGTAGTGATGCCTGTAGTCCCTCACACTCCTTGGGTATTGAAGAACATTCCTATTGCTCCAGGACTTAGGGATAAAATCTGTAAAATGATTAAACAGAAGATTGAGGCTGGTCTTTATGAATCATCCAATTTTTCATACAGATCCCAATGGTTTACAGTGTTAAGGAAGGATGGTGAGAGTTTGAGGATAGTTTACAACTTATAACCTTTAAACAAGGTGACAATTGCACACTCTAGGTTGCCACCAGCAACTGAAGAGTTGGCTGGTCACTTTGCTGGAAGAGCTTGTGGAGGGATCTTTGACTTATATGTGGGATATGATAAGAGAGTGTTGAAAGTGAGGTCTAGAGATTTATACCACCTTTTAGACACCCTTTAGAGCTCTGAAGTTGGTAACCTTTCCAATAGGATAGATAAATTCAGTACTAATCTTCCATAACAACATTACTTTCATCTTAAAAGATGAGATTCCTCATGTAACTTGGCTATACATAGATGATGTGCTAGTCAGAGGACCACATTATAGGTCTGAATTGTCAGATAGCAGCTATAAAGTCATTCCAGATATCCAGGCATTAGGAGATTCCTATAGAAACATCTGCTCAATGTGAACCAGGTATTGCAAAGAACCAAATATGCTGGGGAAACTTTTTCTGGAAAGAAATTAATAGTCTGTGCAGATGAGATTGTAGTGGTTAGTCATAGGTGTTCCTATGAAGGACAGAAGCCAGAGACTAAGCACTTAGCTATTGTTATGGGATGGGTTGATTGTCAGGACAAGTCAGATGTCAGAGCTTTCCTAGGGACCTGTGGTACCTCTAGGATGTTTATTAAGGACTATACTAGAGTGGCTGCACCTATCAATAAGTTGACTCAAAACTGCATACCATTTGTTTGGGGGGAAGAGCAACAAGTAACAATGGCCCAGTTGAAGAAGTTGTTAGCTAAAAGGGCACCTCTAAAACCTTTAGACTATGATTCAGAAGGAGCAGTGGTCTTGTCAGTTGATACTTCTTGGATAGCAGTGGGTTTTGAAATCTTTCAAGAGGCCCCAGACAATCCTAAGCAATGCACTTGTGCAAAGCTAGGTTTCATTACCTTGAATCAGAGGAAGGCAAGGTTTTCATAATCTAAGAGAGAGCTCTATAGTTTAATGAGGGCTTTGCAGGCCAACAAGTATTGGTCAGTTGGATGTAGGAAGCTTGTGGTTAAGACAGATGCTAAGTATCTGAAGGGAATGTTAAGCAATCCTAGAGTAGATACTAATACAACTATTATGAAATGGATTGAAGATGTACTGCTCTATCATTTACTTTGAGGTATGTGCTAGAAAAAATCTTTAGTGTTGATAGCCTGTCAAGAAGAACTAAGCAGCTAGGAGATGAAGAATATTCACTTATTGACTCAGAGTTGGTGGATAACTAAGGGCAATGCACTTTGAGTATCCAGCCAAAGCTAACAATAAACCAGGCTGGGAGGATAGGGAACCTCTAGCACTTGAAGAGTTTGCTGATCAAATTGATACTAGAGGTGACTATCTACATATAGTAGCTACAGAGGTATTAGACTTTGGACAAGAACTCAACAAGATAAGGTTGTAGAAGAAGGAGTTTAGAAAGACAGTTTTCAGTTAGCAACAGTCATCCAGGATGGATCTTGTAGCAGCACTAGCCCTTGCTAGACCTCTTCTACCAACAGAGAAGACTGAGAAAGATAAGGAAGCTGATTTACAAACCTATTTGGAGCATAGAAAAGGAGGGTAGAGTGAGCAATGGGACAACTTGTTACTAATGGCACAGAGTTGGTTACAAGACCCAAGCAGAGAGCCTGAAGGATTAAAAGATTGGGAGCTAGACAAGTTGAAGAAGTTTGTAAAGCAATTCTTCTTTGACCCAAAGGAAAGACTGTACAAGCCCAACCATGAGGCTAGGCACAAGCTAGTAGTCAATATTAACAGATGAATGTTTATGCTTAAAGATACTCATGATGTCTTAGGGCATAAAGGGGCATATGCAACTAAAATGCTAATACAGGAATGCTTTTAGTGGCCTGGAATTGATGGAAATATGCAGTGGTATGTTGGAACTTGTTACAACTGCCAGATTAGACAGAAGACTGTGGTAAATAGGGCACTAACTATAACCTATACACTCTCTATCTTTCAAACAATATATATTAACACTATGCATATGACTCCAGCTTCTAATAGCTGCAAGTACATTGTCCATAGTGGATGTGCATTGTCTTCTTAGATAGAGAGGAGGCCCTTGCATAAAGAGAACTATAAAACAATTGGTCAATAGTTGTTTGAAGATGTGATCTGTTGCTGAGACTGTATTGCTGAAATCATCACTGACAATGCTAGTCAGTTTAAAAAAGTCACAGCTTAGCTTGAAAGGAAATATGAAATCAGAGGCATTGCCATCTCTCTATATAATTCTCCAGCTAATGGCAGGATTGAGAGATCACATTGGGATGTGAGACAAGCTTTGTTCAAAGCTTATGAAGATTGTGCTAAATGGTTCTAGTTTTTCTACCATATAATATGAAGTGACTGTATAACCATTAGGTAGAGATTTGGATGTTCACCATACTTTATAGTTACTGGAGCTCATTCAATCCTGCCCCTAGATCTAATGGAAGCTACCTAGTTAATTGAATTTCTAGAAGGACCAATATCTATAGAGGAGCTGATTGGGTATAGGGCTAGAGCACTAGCCAAGCATGACCAACATGTGGAGAAAATGAGGGAGGAAGTAGGAAAAGACAAGCTCCAATGGGCCTTAAAGTTTGCAGAGGAATATAAGAATTCCATTAGGGACTTTAATTTTAAACCCTTGGACTTGGTCTTAGTCAAAAATATAACTACTAAAAGCTCTTTTAGTGCTAAAATGTTGCCACAATTTCATGGGCTAATGATAGTCATTTCCAGGACCAGAGATAGTAATTACATTGTAGCAGAGCTGAATGGGTCTATTTGACAAGCAAGGGTAGCTGTCTCTAGAATTATACCTTATAATGCATGGAGAAAGCTAGTATTGCCTCAGAGACTGGAGCAGTAGATAGATATCACATCTGCTAAACTGAAAGAGCTAAGAGAGGAATTACAAAAGTCCACTGAGATTAGCAATCTAGACATCTCATTTGGGTTAGTAATATTGTATGAACCCACTAATGAGGAACTGGGGAGGGATGCAGGCAATAAGGACTGAACAGTTCTGCTTGAAAGTGCACAAAGCCTCTTTTAAATCTTAATATGCTAAAGGTACCCAAGCAAGCTTGACAGCCCCAGCAAAGAGGAAAATAACCAGTAAAGAGGACTGGTGATAGGTAGCAGCCTTACAAGTGCTATAGTTACAGCAGTTAGTCTTAGTGACTAAGTTTAAAAGACAAAAACTATTGGACTTAGTTTTAAAAACTGCTAAAACTTAGTGAGGAGCAATCAGGTCAGAAAGAAGGAATGTATTAGGGTTTACAGGATATAAGAAGAGAGGAAAATTTAAGATAATGGCTATGCTAGATGCATCAGACAAAGGCAATAATAATGTTTACAGTATGGGGGCCTTTTGAACAGAAGGCATAGTAGTATGGGAATTTGCTGAGGAAGAACCCATGAACTCAATATCTAAATCAGATTCAGTGAGCTAAGAGTCTGGGTCAATAGGAGAGAATGGGCTGTATGCAAAACAAAGGATACCTCAGGTGAGACTTGCAGATTGTTGAGCAAGTCTCCAGTCTGGTCAATATTGGGAGGGTTGAGAATTTTGTCAAGGCAATTGAGGTGAGTTGAGATTGGCTTATAAGTCTGCAGCATAATATCAAGCAAATAGAGCTGTTATTAGGCAATAAGCATAACAGTGTTGCAATACTTCTAGAGGTTGGTATGGAGAAGGAGTACTCTGTCATTAGCAAGCTGAATGGCTTCAAGTGCAGCATCAACTTTGCCAAGGAGGACAAGTACAGCCTCACTTCTAGGTTTGAGGTTAGTGTAAGAGAATAACTTCATTACTGGGTAACTCCAACTCTACTTCAGCCTTAGTCATAGATATAGCATCATTACTAGCATATCCAACTAACTAGCCACCAAGCCCTGTACCCTTTCATTATGTATTAGTCACTTCTTTGTAGTTATCAGACTCCTACTTCCCTTTGTAGTATTGATAGTCATTACTGCTTAACATACCTGGGCCGCTTACTATATACAGCATTAGTCATAGCATAGCTATGGATGTAGTATATAAGCTGGTCAGTAGGATAGAATATCCTTTGACTGATCAATAGCAGTGTTCACTTATTCTATCCACTAAACTGACTGTGTAGTTGGCTCAAAGTCATACTTGCTCTCTTCTCTTGCTTGCCCTCTGCTCTTTGCTTCTTATCTGGCTCTTAGTTGCCTCTGTACTCCTTTGACCCTTGCTCATTGCTTAGGGTATTGTTGCAGCTTGGTTGAGTTGTATATGTATCCTTGAGTCAGCCTTGCTCTCACATCTTGATTGGTCCTTTATGCTATCTGCCTACCTAGCCTATGGCACCAACCCTACCCCTTACTTTTGGACTCACCCTAACATCAAGGCTCTATGTTGTTCTCTGCTGCCTCATCCAATTCTGCCTCCACTATTGAGACATTGTTAACTCTTGTTGCCAGACTTGAAAGCAGACTAGCAGCACTTGAGTCTGGTTGTATGCCCCTGCCCAATGCCTCCATTGCCTCTGCCCAACCTGCCTTGCAGCCTAGTACCAGTGGCCACTCTGGACACAAAGGCATGGCAATACAATCAATTCCCTCAGAATAGCCAAAGCCCCAGCTAACTACCAAAACTTTTACTATGCCCACTTCTTACATCCTACACCATATAGCATGTCCTACCTCTAATGCTCTCCTTGTCATCCCCCTTGCCTGGAATCTTCCCCCTACAAATGGCTATATCCTACATTTTAAGTATGCACTCAAGCTTCCCAACTCCCTTACTGTACATGTGGTTGGTCACCAGGGATGAGGCCTTAAACAAGCCCTTGACATCTCTGACACCTGCTTTGCTGCCTTTGTGGTTAGCTCAGCAGAAGAAGACCACTAGTTTGTCACTATCAGGGGCTCCAACCAGTAGGTCAGAGAAACACTTATTGTTATTGGAAAGTGGATAGCTAAAAAGCAAGCCTGCATACCATGGAAGCAGTGCTCGGGCAATGCTGTGCCAGTGAGTGCTACACTGGCACCTTCAGAACCTACTGCATCATCTACTCCTACTCCTACCCAGTCTGGAGCTCAACTGTCTAGGGCTCTGCCTTTGGCTTCTACACTAAAGGCTCCAATTGCTACCACTTCCTCTACCCAGCAAAACCCATCTCTCTCTCCAGGCTCACCAATGTCAAGTATACATTTGGGGGCCACTCCAGCTTTTAACATAGACACAACTTTGCCTATGGACCTCTCTACACCAATGCTTGATGTGTCAACTCCAATAATCCAATATGTCTTCAGACACTATGTTGAGACATCCTACCCATCTGCCACTTGTCAAACAGCTACACATTCTTGGCCTCATCAGAGAAAGTAACACTGTTTGTTGAGGTCAACAAATTTTGAGGAGGGGGTGATATAAGGGGATGACCCCATTACTGGATAACTCTGACTCTACTTCAGTCTGAGTCATAGGTATAGCATCATCACTAGCATATCCAACCAACTGGCCACTGAGCTCTGCACTCTTCTGTTATGTATTAGTCATCTTTTCATAGTCATTAGACTCCTACTTCTCTTTGTTATATTGATAGTCATTACTGCTTAACATACCTGGGCTGCTTACCACATACAGCAATGTAGGATATAAGCTGGTCAGTAGAATAGAATATTCTTTGACTGATCAATAGCAGTGTTCACTTATCCTATCCACTAAACTGACTGTGTGGTTGGCTCAAAGGTATGCTTGCTCTCTTCTCTTGCTTGCTCTCTGCTCTTCACTTCTTGCCCAGCTCTTAAGTTGCCTATGTGCTTCTTTGACCCTCACTCATTGCTTAGAGTATTGTTACAGCTCAGTCATGTTGTATGTGTATCCTTGAGTCAGCCTCACTTTCATGGTTAGCTAGGAAGAAAAATAGAAGTAGAAAAAGTTAAAAAGAAAAAAAGAAAGAGAATGGTGAATGCACCAAAAGCTAAGAGGACCTTAACCTTCTTAGGTTTGGGTTTGCCATTAGAATTGGTCTGCATTTTGGCAAAAGTATGGGACAGCATGTCAAAGTAATGAGCAAGCAAATCTAGCTTATAAGCTGTAACTTACATTAGCCTGACACTTGCCAAAACAAATAGTAGATGGACCTAGCATGTCAACATCTTGGTCATGAGCATAATATTTCTGCTTTGAAAATAAGACAGTATGAGCTGAAGTGAGGGAATAGTGGAATAGAGACATATCTCCTCAAGTTTATGCTGACATTGAAGCTCTCAGTGATTCTTTGTTTGGATAAATAGCATTAGCAAATGTAAGGAAAGCTTGGACATTGGGAGAATTGTGAGTAGTGGTATAGTTGACAACAAAAAGGGCAGCAGTCAGAATGTTGAAAAGCTCCTTCTGTTCAGCAATATAGGGGAAATCAGCCTAATTAGTGAAATGCTGAGGAAGAAAGAAAAATACAGGTTAGAAAAAGAAAGGAAAAGGAACTTATGAGTTGCATAATGTCTAAGTAATGAGCATAATCAGCATTGGAGCCAGAAAAGGATCTGGCAACTTTACAGATCCTAATAATGGCCTGTGCAAATGTGGGGTATTGAAGGATTGCTAAAATAACTTGATTTGCATCATGTTTAACAGAGTACTTGAGCAAGGAAAAGTTGTTGGGCAAAGTCAAAGCCAGATGATAGTAAACTGACAAAGAGACATAGGGTAGCTTGGTGGCAGGACCTGTAGAGATCTTGTGAGGTGCTATAGGAATGGATGAGTTCAGAGCTATAGTGGCAGGATTGACAATGTGGCAGACATATTCTTATGAAAATATTGGTGTGATTGAAAAAGTTGGACAAAAAAATTTTTTTTAGAAAAAGAAAAAAAAAAAAATTTTTTTTGTTGAGGTTTTTGAAGTAATTGAGCAATGATGACAGGTTGACATGTGGACTGGACTAAGAGCAGTCAGTAATAAAGTGCAGGAGAAGTAATATGCCTGTCTCTGCCTTATACAGTAAGATAGGACAGAAATATAAGAAAGTTAGAGAAAAAGACCTGGTATAGAAACTAAAAACTGTAAACCTTTATAGATGCCAAAAACTGTAAGCATTGGGTATGTACCTAGTAAATGCAGACACCAATGATCCTGGGACATATATTAGGAAAGCTACTAGTAAAGCAGTAATAATAATGTCAAACCAAGCTCAATCATATGCTGATAGTCAATCAGTGGCCAGTCCCTGCACTAGGATGCCTAAAACTAAATCATCAACCCCAATTAAGCCTATACTGACTACTAGGAGGATCAAAAAAGAAGGAAAGAGATGTATGAAAAGACATAGAATTAACTAATACCAACCCCTGCCATACCATGCATCACTATTGCCTCTTTAACTAATAAGGACACCCAGCCAGGAAAAACCACATAGTACAGTGATAAGCATATACAGGTTGCACACTGGTCCATATACAAATGGCAATCTATAAAAAAAGAAGAGATTTGGAAGGAAGAGGCAAGCAAGCTATATACTATAGCTCAGAAATCTCTAAGGAGCAGATCTCTTAGACTTATAAGTATTTTAGTTGTTTCAGATCAAATTTAATAGTTTTATTTTGAGCCCTTTCAATAGAGTGAGACCATCTCAATCTAGTGAATAAATTCATCTTAAAGTTATATATTATTGTCACATTCTAAGTGAGCTCATGTATAACTAGGCCTCTAAACCTCTGTGAAAACAAGGTTTAATCCACTGATCTGATCAATTGACAGCATCAATAACCTACATTTTGCATCAATGTAAACAGAACAAAAAGACATGGTTGAGATTCTTATACATTATAAGTCCCTTACATCAATCCAGAAGTTGAATACTGTAAGCTCTTGCACATGCCTTGATCAGTTTAGCAGTGTCTTGTGGTCCACAGATACTGACTGAACTATAGTTTGTTCCCATTGTATCAGTCTGCAAGTACTGACCATTCATGTTGAATGGTGGAAGCTGTTGCTAATAAGACCTTCCCTTGCTACTTAAACTAACAATTGGACAATCAAGAAAAGTAGAGCTTTGCTGAGGCCTCAACAATATGATTGAAAGAAGCTTATAGACCAAGTTGTCTTCTGACTACTTGGAAGTGCTGTACATACTGTTTTTATCAAGGGCTTCATTTATTTTGATGATGCCAACATCCATATAAAATCTATTGTCCAATAATGGTCTGTGTTGATAAGTAACTTAGTAGTCAGGCCTTGGGAAAGTGCTAAATGCCTTCTGATGGTGGACTTAGTGGTGCTGGGTATATATATATATATAAAAGCATCTCTTTTTGATTTATGCTGACTAACCTACTCATTCCATTTAGTTATGGTTGTCCAGGTGCTAACATCAATAGTATATTCTTGTTTTGAACTGACCAATGTTTCAATAATACTCATGCTAAAAGAAGTCTATAAGAGGGAAAATGAGTACTGTCTAGGAAAAGTCTGGTCCATTTATAGATGAGAGTATGAAAGTATGTCTAGAGAGCAAAGGTGGATGACTATGTGTAAAATTATAATTATAAAAAAATCTAGATGACACATAGCTTGTATTCACTGGACTACTTCACATAGTTTTCTTTCAAGAATACTCATATAATTATTAATCCAAAGAAGAATGGCACAGCAACTAGCTATACCAAGAGACTGGATGAGAGGTAAAGGCAAAAACTGATCCCTTGGAAGTTAAATTTGAATCATCACTATCATCACTACATAACAAAAGACTAATATGAGGAGTTGAATGAAGCATACAAAACACAAAGAAAATGCAAGCAAGAACAAAGAGTGAGCCATAAGATCATATAGTCATGATATTGTCCAATGAACATTGGATTCTCAAGAAATTATCACTTCACTACAGCCAGAATAAAACTCAAAAAATAAACCATAGAGGAAGAGACAAAGAAGAAAAAAAGAAATGAGCAGATATCCTAGCCACTAATCACTAAAGCATCAAGCTCACCAGTTACAGCAGTACACAACACCTTCCATATCTTCCTCTGCATCAAATTTCATCCCACTCCTTCTCTATGATTTGATACTCACCACACTCACAGTTACATCCAACCTTAGACTCTATATATGATACCCTGCTCAAAGCCCTACAAAACACAGGCATATCTCACCTGGCAGGCCTTGGAACATATCTATCAGTCTCAACTACAGAAAGCTAAGGACATTATAGCATGCTATTTATTTTTCTGGTAAGGGTAAGAGTTAACAGTTGTGTGCAGGGGCAAAAGGGACATGGAAGGATAGTTAAGAGGAGAATAGAAAAGTGGAAAGTGAAAAGTAGATAGGAACACACCTCAAATTCATTGTACTCTACCAGTCCATGCAGCATTATTTTCATAAACTCCTATATATAAATAGGGAGGAGAGGGTGCAGAAAGTTGCAGTGGTACTATGTTTTATGTATTGGAACTGGTAATAAGTATGAGCTAAGACACTTCTTAATCTTGAACTACCATCTACCCTTCCAGGGTCCTGGTAGCCTAAGTTCATAGACAGTATAATTTACACTTTTTCTGTGCCCATAGCTCCTTCAGATGCACACATTCTCATATCTAATAACCACTTGTGCTCTTTCTTACCCCAATGGCCCAGCAATGCCTCTCCCACATATAAGGGCAATGACTAGGCTGCCCTCCTATGGTCCCACTCCTGTGGGGACCCTAATTTGACCTTGACTACTTCCAACCCACTCCAACCTGGCATCTCTGACTATCAAGGATAGTCTGATCAAATCAGTCAAAGAGGCCCAAAGGTGGCTGGAATCCCAAGGATGGATACTAGCAGCTGATCCTTACGATTGTGCCAAACTGGTAACTATCCTTGCTACAGCTGCACTGACCTTTAAGCTCCCAGAGCTCAAGATTGTCATGCTTGCAGTCACCTTCCTCCTTAAAACCAACATTGCAGACCATGTCTTGAATGCACTTGCAGACACAGTTACCACCAGGACTATAAACAAACTCAGAGGGTTGGTTGAGAAGCTCAGCTTCACAGCTGAATTCCTCACCACCAACAACATCAAGTGTGCAGAGTCAACCTTCACACTTAGGACAACCTCCGCAAAGCTCAAAGGGGTGACCACTTTGCTGGATACTTTGGCATCTAAGTTTGCAAATACCCCCCCTGCTCCTGCCCCTGCCCCTTTCTTAACCCCCACATGGATGTCAATTGTGGCTGCAGCCCTAGCCATTCCATCCCCCTACCAACCTGCCCATATGCCCCAAAATGATAATGACCTGACCATCCAAAAATGAATCAATGTCCAGTGGCACCAGCTCTGTGACTCCAGGACAGTTCTGATATGATTCGACACAAGGGATAATGATGTGCCCAGGGACTTCAGCACCGCTGGCTCCTCTGTACTCCATGACCACCTCAACAAACTTCTAGGTTGCATCAATCTCAAGGCCACTGCCATCCACCAAATCGAGGATGGAGAAGTTGACTTTGTCATGCTATCCACCTGCGCAATTGGGCTGAAGACACTTGGGGCAGGTGGATACCTCGCCAAATTTGATACAGCTGACTCTGTGTGTAGATTCTGTAAATACACATCCACCGAATGGCACCTCTTTGAGGACCTCTTTGGCAAGAACATGCAAGTTGTTGAGAAAATGTTCAACCTTATTGCATGGTTCATCCCCTGCACTGGCTCCTTTAATCCAGACAACATCTTGTGCCTGTGCACTATTGAGGCAGAGAACAAACTCTGAACCAACACTATCACCTTTACACTCTGGCTCAAGTGGCCTAATCTTTGCTTGCCAAACCAGTCAGTTGCCTCACTCAAGATTACCTGCAATGATGCCCAAATGGCAAACAAACTTATCTGGGAACACATCTTCATCAGGAGTCAACAGGTCACAATTTGAAAGAACATATGTGAACCGACTCACTGCAACAATTGCCAGCACTACAGTCACATCAGCCACAACTGCAAGGCAGAGGGTGTCTGTGCCAACTGCACAAGTTTAAGCCATTCAGCTGCAACTTGCACTACAATGAAGCATAGATGCATCTCCTGTGGAATGGACTCAATGCATGCAAGCTTCAACCACAACTGCTCTATCTTCAACAAGAGGTGCAAGGAACTTGACATATGCTTCCCTGAGAATTGCATGTTGTACTTCTCCACTACTGACCACTCCACCTGGATAACAGCACCCCTCCATCAGACAATACTCACTCTGACAAAGACACAGCCTCTCTCCCACCCAATTCCAAGTGACCCAACCATGGCCCCAACCCAGCCAACTGCCTCTTCCTCCTAACCTCAAGCCTCCCAAAACCAGACACCATCTAACTCTAGGGCTCCCAGTCAAGTTGGCTTCCTAGGGGACTTTGGCTTCACCTCCCAACCTGGGAACCAGAGGGCTAGGCATAGTGACAACCAACCCTCCTCTACTAACTGATGAACTGTCATTCCCCAGCAGCCCCTGATAAACTATGCATCTGGCAATAAAATGTTTGCAAATCAAACACTGCACAAGCTGAACTCCTCACAGCTGCAGGCCCTAGGGAATGGGATGTGCTTGCTGTCCAAGAGCCATTCCTAGACCATTTGGGCAACACTAAAGCCAACAGTTATTGGAGGGTCATATACCCTACAGACCACAGATGGGTTGGGAGCACCCACACCTGCTCTGTTCTCCTCATCAACACTAACATTTCAACAGATGCATATTGTCAGCTAACTGTCCCATCCACAGACATCTTGGCAGTTCAGTTCACTGGCAAATTTGGTCACCTGTTGATATTCAATATGTACAACACATGTACTCACAATGAGGTACTGTTCTCTCTTGCCACTTTCATTTCTTCCTTTCTCCATATTGCATGCCCTATCCCCACAGATCATATGATCTGGCTCAGCAACTTTAATTGGCATCATCCCCTCTGGGAGTCCAAGGAAAACCACCACCTCAACTCCTCAGGGGAGTTCATTCAACTGCTCCTTGATCTGCTGGCAGATTATGACATGGAGCTTGCTCTGCCCCTGGGCATCCCCACTCTGCAGACCACCACCAATTGGTGGACTTGACCAAACAATGTCTGGTGGTCATGCGCTGACATTGACCCCATCATCTCATGCGATGTAGTGGCATCCCTTTGGCCCTTGCTTGCTGACCATCTCCCAGTCATCACTAAGATAGAACTCCCCATCCTAAGATCCTCATCACCCCCATCAAAGGATTTCCACTCAGTTGACTGGGAAGCCTTCTCCAAAGCTCTAATGGAGTGCCTTCAGGCTTGTTCTCCAGCAAGGACAATTCTGACACAGGAGGAATTTGACAGGAAGGTCTCTGACCTCACCAGTATCATTCAGGAGGTTATCTGCATGGATAGCATTGTCCTGCTCTGCAAACCCTGCCCCCACACCAAATGCTGGTGGAACAATGACCTTAAATGGCTCAAGGCCCAGAGGCACTATGCATGTAATATAGCCTTTAAATTCCGCAATCTCCCTGACCACCCTGCCCATGCCAAGGCTTCCTGCCTAGCATGCAAAATGGACACAGCCATTTGCAAGGTGAAGGAGGACCATTGGCATGACTGGCTTAAAAATATTGATGCCCACCAGATATACCTAGCCAACAAGTATGTTGTCAAGGAACCAATGGACTTTGCCTATAACAGAGTCCTGGATCTTAAAGTCAATGTGGACAGTGTCTCAAGGACAATCTCCTCCAACAGTGACAAGGCAGAGGTGCTAGGGGAATCATTCTTCCCCCCTCCCCCCTCCTCCCCATATGTTCCCCAAATGGCCTATCCACAACCTCTCCCAGATATCCTCCTTTTCACAAGGAACCAAATTGCCACAGCCATTGCTGGTCTCCCCCCTTTCAAGGCACCAGGCCCAGATGGCATATCCAATGTGGTGTTGAAGCAATGCACCAATATACTCATTGACCATTTCTACTTCATTTTCTGAGCAGTTTTTGAGCTCAACATCTATCACCCTAGCTGGCTGGAGTCCACCACTCTGGTTCTCCACAAGCCAGGTAAACCGGCATACAATGTCACCAAAGTGTACCAACCCATTGGCCTTCTGAACATGATGGGGAAGCTTCTTTCTACCCTTGTAGCTGCTGACCTATCACATATAGCCAAGTCACACAGCATGCTTCCAACAGGCCAATTTGGTGGTCAACCGAGTCAAAACACCACTGATGCCATGCATCTGGTGATCTCAAGGATCAAGAAAGCCTGGTGAGCAGGAAAAGTAGCTACTGCTCTGTTCCTAGATGTTCAGGAGGCATTCCCCAGCACTGTCAGGGATAGACTCATCCACAACATGAGGGAACTTGGAGTCTTCACAGCCTTTATCCACCTCACAAAGAGAATGCTATCCAACTGCCGCATCTGACTCTGCTTTGATGATTTCTGCTCAGAGTGGATTAACATTGATAACAGCACCACCCAGGGTTGCCCACTCTCTATACTTTTCTATGCCTTCTACAATGCCCCACTGCTCTGCGTCATTGACCCCAGCAGTAAATTCAAACTCTCATCTGGTTTTGATGATGATGTGATGTTCCTAGCAATAGCAGAGTCTCTGATGGAGACACACAACATTCTGAAGGATATCATGGAACATGCTCAAGGCACATTCTCCTGGTCCTTGTTGCACTGCTCAGCTTTCAAATTATCCAAACTTGCACTAATGAATTTTCCTTACTCTTTCTGTGATCCTATACCCCCTAACCTCACTCTTCACAGCTGCAATCCCTGCACCTCAGCCACAATGCAGGTCATTGACACCATATCCACCTACAAGTACCTCAGGGTCCTATTTGACAGCAAACTCCACTGGACACCATACATGCAAAAAGTCACAGCAAGTGCAGCCTGGTGGACCCACCAGATTGCTCAACTGTTAAGGATTTTGGGCAGCATGCCTCCCCACTACATTTGCCAACTCTACAACACAGTTGCAGCCCCAGCCTTTACCTATGCCATAGACATTTAGTATACTGGAGTATCAGGACCTACAGCAAATGGCAGGCAAATGGGCTCAGTCATGATCACTAGAAAGCTCACCTCTGCCCAACACCAAGCAGCCAAGATCATCACTGGCATGCTGAGTACCACAGTGGGTGATGTTCTCAATGTCCATGCAAACCTCCTCTCAGTTGACCTCCTGTTCTGTAAGGTATTAGTCAGAGCTGTGGTACACCTATCCTCTCTCCCCCCAACCCATCCTCTTTATAAAGCAGTATGCTCTGCCACAAGGCAATATGTACAGCACCATTGCTCACCCCTCCACAGCCTTTTCTCCTTTGCAGGTATCAACCTAACTACAATTGAGACAGTCTCACCATGCCAGCAACTACCTAGCTACAAGCCATCATTCAGCATCCACATCATGCCCAACAAGAAAGCAGCCCTAAAAGCCATCCAATGAGTATATGACTGCTCCCATGCAGCCATATACTGTGATGGCTCCGGATTCAAAGGGGAGATTGGGTCCTCAGCAGCCCTCTTTATTGATGGCAAGGAAACAGCCACCCTACAGTACCACCTCAGCTTGGCAGCCAAGCACACAGTCTATGAAGCAGAGGCAGTAGGTCTCACCCTTGGACTGTACCTCCTCACAGTGGTCACCCACCAACTCTGATGCATAACTGTCATTGGCACAGACAGCCAGGCCATAATACACACTCTGAACAACCAGTGGCCCCACCCTGCCCATTACATCCTGGACCTAGTCCATACCACTGCTAAGGCCCTATACAAGAAACAAGACCATATCAAAAATGCCCCATAACAACAGCGGCTGAATGATCCAATGGAGGAATGGCACCTCAGGACCCAGAAAGTGATCAAGCTCCAAGTGCACTGGTTACTAGGACATATCAGCTTCACTCTGAACAAATGTGTGGATGCACTCACCAAAGAAGCTGCCCAAGGACTCTCCAGTATGTCCAATGACCTCCCACCATACCTTAGAAAAAGCCCCCTCCCCCACAATATCCCAGCAGTCTGCCAAGGCTGACCTCACTGCCACCTAAGTGATTTGGAAGAGATGTTGAAAGAGGTCCCCCCATTTTCCTGCTATACATGTCCTTGACAAGATGCTCCCATCCAAGAACTTCCTGAAGCTTGTCAAACACCTTGATCACAGGCATTCAGCACTCATCACTCAACTCCACATGGGTCACCTCCTGCTCAACCAGCATCTCTTTTGTATATGCAGGGCAGAATTGCCAACATGTCCTCACTGCCTTGGTCTCACCATTGAGACAGTTAAGCACTTCCTGCTTGAGTGCCCTCAGTACCAGTACAAAAGACACATTCACCTCCTATGGCCCCTCAAATGCAGAGCTGAGTCACTTTTGTTCATTCTCAATGACCCATCTGCACTGACCTACCTCACTAGATACATTGATGCCACGAAACACTTCTAGGACACATGCCAGCTGGCCCTTGTCCAGCCCCACCAGCCTTGACCAACTGACCCACAACCAACTTGCACTCACAGGGACACCCCAGACCACCTGACTATGGAGTCCACACCAAGCTCCTCCTACTCAGTCAACATATACTATATTAATTTACCAATCTACACAGGCTTCTCTAATAGCAGCACCCAGCTCACACCCTACTAACCTTCTCTTGGTGGGGACACCAGCCCTGTTGCTTGTCCCAACCCTGCTTGCCCCACAAATATTTGTTGTAACTACCAACCAGCCTCTTGCACTCACCATCCTCTCCATCCTCAGGGTCTACCAGGGGAGAGCAGTCTAAAACAGTATGGGAAATGCTGGCCCACTCATTCTCCACATATGTGGGGGGGTGTGGCATTCGGTGGCTCTCATAGTTGTAGCACACTGTCCATAGTACCATGCAGTATGGGCACCAAGCACTCTGTGCACATAAATTGATAAAAAAAAAAAAAAAAAAAAAAAAAAAACTATTATTCAATCCTTTTATTTGGCATTGCTGGTTGTAGGGACCATAAATAGGTGGTCTGTGACTATGCCTGCAAATCCAGAGGTAGTGGTGTCCTACAGCTGGCTCAGAGCACTCTGTTATACAAGGTTGACTTGCCCTTTTATACCAATGACTTGCATATAGACTTTGTTCCCAGTGGTTTCCTTGCTTTTTGCATGACAATTTGTGGCAGCTGCATACAATGTTATATGCAGCTTGGAACTAATTCTTCTCTATTGTCCTACTAGGATGTGTGCAAAACTGCACTTCATGTCCACTATATGGCCTGTTATGCATAGCACAATTTGTGTAGTACTTCACTCCAGTTGCATAATCATGACCAGGAAGGTTGGGTTATGTCAAATAGAAGCACCCTCATGATAGTGGCAGCAATTGCAGTGTCTGTGGGGGAGCTGGAGGTGCTGGCCTTCAGGCTAATCAAGTTCTGGACTGTTTTGAGTAGTTTTCAGATATTATCTAACCTATAGAGATTGGTGACAGTAGAATCTTCTAGGCTATAAGAGACCTGGGTATGGACAGCTGTATAGTAGGGGTGATTAAGGCTGTTAAGGAGAACTACACATTTAAAGAGATCTTCATCTAGTGCTTGTATAGCAAAATTAAGACTGAAAATGTTGCAGATATACTTTGTCATGGTTGTTAGGGGTTTGTCAGGTGAGCACTGTATTTCAAGGACTTCCTAAATGAGAGAAACCATGTGGACAGGGCTGTTCCCTTCTGTGCAAGATTTGACGTCAGAATTAAGGTTCATCATAGTCTTGTCTTTGTCCAGGCCTTAATACTCTGATTTGTCTAGTGCAGTGAGGATGATTGCTTGGGCTAGATTATTGTTGGTATACCAATCATTGTATGTTGCAGGCTCAGTGGTTGCATTTGCCAGGGAGGTAGATGGCTGAAAGACATAAGATTTCAACCTAAGTAAGGATAGGTGAATCTTTAAGGCTTTGGACCATTTTGTCAGGTTGGAGGTTAGTGAGTTTTAATTAAATTTTCCAGATTTCCAGTCTGCACCATGGACAGAGATAGCAAAGATAGAAGGTGTGGAAGTATTATATGGCATCTTAGCAGTACTTTTTGTAAATAGAGATCAGGTAGCAGATGGTAGAAAAAACTTTGATTTTTTTCAATGTATTAGCATAATGTCCTTAACTAGATTAGGACAAGACAAGAGAGGCAGAGTTCCTTCTGAAATTTCCTGACACAAAAAAAGGGGTAGGAATAGTCCAGTACAAATAGTGCTAAGCTAATGGGAAGACAAAAGAAAAACAAAGAATTCCAATTAGGTGGCTATACTTTAATAAGTAAACCACCTAATAAGCTCCATAACCTGTTAGAACTCAAGTCTACTTCTAATAAGTCAGGCCATTGTCTATATCTAAAACATCACACTGTAAGTATGTATTCTTTAGTAGTGTGTAACAAACTCATTGGATATACCTAGAACATCACACTGTAAGTAATGTACCCTCAGTAGTGTGTAACAAACTCAGAGTACTTCAAATGTGTCAGGTTATCTTATATAAGTCTCTCAAACAAAGCAATTGTGGCCACCATAATGGTAATAATAGTTCATGGTACTTACTCTTCACATCATTACACCCATAGCATTCCAACATAATTATCCTTGATCTCCAGCCTCCTAAGGGATAACCATTGGATGACTCTGGTTTGAAAGTACTTGTCACCAAAAGATGGAAGGATGGGGATATGAGAATGGCTCAGAATGAGGGAAACAAGAATGGGATCTGACTTGCTCAGTCCCCTGATATAGACTAGGTGTTATGCTCTGCTAACTGATAGCTTCTGCAATGGATACATCATTACTACTCAAAATACAGATAATAATGCAATAAATCTGCTAAGGTCACAATGGTTTGCCTTCAAAATAGGACAGAAACTAGTTAACCTCTATAGTGAAGATACACACACTTTGTAAGAGGACTCCTCATGTTTTCCCATTTTTTTCTTTTCTATTCTTTTTAGCTTCCCTCCACTATACTTTTTCTTGATGCTCCGTCCCTTTGCCTATCTATTGGTTCTACTTTCAACCCTCTAGCTATAGTAGCTCTTTGATCATAATTCTGGCAGTATTAAAGGAGTGTGGTGGTTCAGCTGGCACCATTGCATCCCATAGTGGGTCACATGATCTGTGAGTGCAAGGCCAGGGGACAACTCTGGCTGAGTGTGCCTGTGTGGAAAAAACACTTTTAGACACTATGTGGGTTATTCAATGCCACTGGACAGTGACTACTCACACATATTGACTAGGAAGGCTTTGTTGAGCAGGCTGTAATGAGTGACCAATCAGCACATGATTCAAGGAGGCAATGTCACCACTATGCTCATGTCCAATTGGAAATGAAAGGATTCCCCAGTGCAGAGATACTGGAAGAGGGATCTAGACCAAGTGCTAGAAAAAGGGACCTTGATTACCAATCAGGCTGTGGTATGGGTAGGCAGAAAGATAGGATCAAAGTTGGGGTTTGATTGCTAAAGTACAGAGTGATTTGGGGATTGGATTTGGCATCAGTATTGAGCTGAGGGCATGGTATTCATCCACACTGACATAACTTGTCACCCTTGATGGGGAAATTCCAACTCCAAAGATACTGTCTGAGCATGGGGAACAGCTTGGGTTATGAAAGTCATTGTTGGGTGTACAGAAATAGAAGCTTAGAGCTGAGCAATTTACCTCATGTGGGATATACCAATATACACCAGCAAGCATTGCCAAGAATAAAAGTGGGCAGGGAAGGAACAATAATGGTAGATGGAAAAAGGGACTTGATGTGTAGGAAGTAGTATGAACTCCAATAGAATCAAATTGTAGTAAAATGGCTACAAGGCATAACTGGCATGCCTGAAAAAGCATTGGGCCAGAGTACCTACTGAGAGTGTCTATAATTACCACCCCCTTATATACTGCAGGTGCTAGGACACTAGAGCTCTACCTAAGGATAAAATAGCACTTAAAAAAAATAAACCAAAATATTCATTCATTCATTCTGGCAGTATTGACCTCTTAGCACTGCCACCTGCTTAGGTCATACTGACTAATCAGGTTAACATTTTCTGACTTGGCCAAGGGAGTTTCCTCAGACTTATTCTCTTTGAATCTCTGTCTGTCAGTTGTGTAATTGAGCCATAGCCTCTAAAGGTCACTCTTACATACCTGCTCCATCTAAGAAAGCAGATGGTTAATGTCAAAAGGGCCAAAAAGTACAAAGGTACCCACATTATCCAAATTCATGAAGAATGCAATATGTAAGCAACTGCCATTGTCTACATCAGGACTCACAGCAGGTAGGTTGACTATTATTATGTGTCAGGCTTCCTATCATAATAAAAAACAATGTTGCAATAGAACTATGCATAACAAATGGTCAGGAAGGATTCCTCATGACTTAAGAGAAGGTGTAGAGATGTTAGGACAATATAAGCTTGAAACATTGTTTGTATTCTTTATTGCAATTTGTACCAGCTAAGGGTACTAAAGAGCCTAGAGCAAGAACATTTATAAAATCAAAAAGAAAGGCTTCAAATCTCAAAGAATTATTCCACAAAAAAAACATGGCTTAAAGAAACTAAACAGTTGGTGGACTCTATTATTGATCCAACTGGTCCACAGTGCAGTGCCAGCAGTTATGCATATGATGCTGTATTGTCAATAGTGTATAATATATAGAGTGAGTATGAAGCATACTGGTATGATTGTCATGAATAAGAATAGCTGTAGATTGTTGAAATTAACTGTAGTATCATTATCTCAATTTGATATACAATCACCTAATATGCTTCATGCAATCAGAGATGAGCTTAGAACCAAGCTATCAAGATCTAAATCCTCAGTGTCTCCTATAGGAAGGTCCATTAGCATATATTCTTGTAGACTCTACTAGATCTTGGACTTGCCATGCTCATGATAGTTCACAATGGTCTATAGTCTATGGTTGGATTGAGTAAGACTTATCAGTTCATGACTCATGCAGCCTTCTG
>JABCKS010025179.1:0-22951 GCA_018851325.1 Termitomyces sp. DKA19 | reverse complement strand
CTCACCTCATCTCACCTCACCTCACCTTACATCACTTTCTTTGTTCTGGACTCTCTGCTGGTTGCATCTTGAGTGTTAATGCACCATGGAGGGCATGTGACTGTCCATTACTGTACAGTTAGTCTCATACTTCAGAGGTCTAGAAGGTCACATTGGGCATAGGGAGTCCTTAGACTTGTTCTCTTTAGATCTTCCTTTTTTAGGTATGTAGTCAGATCTGTAGATATAGCATAGCTCTGAATAGACTTTGGATCTCCCTTTGCCAGCTGTGTGATTTGAGTCCCAGCCTCCAAAGGTCACCCTTACATCAGCCCTCAATAGTACTCCATTGATAACAACCCTATTGTTTGCAGTATCAAGATCAACTTTGTTCCTATACATAAAGGGCATACCAATAATCATATCATAGCAATCAAAGTTTGCTATATCCATATATTCTTTTTTTAGCTTTCCTAACATCTTAATCTTTACTCCTATGCCAAACTGTACAACAGTACAACTCCCCACAGTCTCCAGCTAGAGCATCAAGGACTCTGTTAGCTTATGAACATTAATAGCATACATATGCACAAACTAGGGTATAATATCTATAGTGGTACTCCTAGAGTCCCACAGTGTCCACACTAGATGTCTATTAACATCTACATATGTCACTAGACACTTCTTCTCCTGTAGAATATAATGTAGTCATTGCAGCTTATTAGCTGCTTCTGTAGAGTCACATATTGCATACAAATATGTCTATCCCCCTGGTGCTCAGTCAGAGCAAACAGATGCTCCTCCTCATTATTATGAGCATAGTAGTCATTGTTATATATGTTCACCACAATATATTTATCCTCATCAATACAGATGCTTTCAGCATCATCTATTGCAAATTGCTCCTCCATATTCTAAGGGACTTTCTCATCCTCAACAAGCTCTTCTAGTTCCTCCACAGCATTACTGTTAGTGTTGCTCTCCACTGCTGCCATATGAGCCACTTGTACTTGCACTCTTGGTGCTGTGCACACCTTAGATAAGTGGCCTATCCAGCCATAGTTGTAGCATCTTGGCACACTTCCACCAAGCTTGTACCCTGCATCACTACCACCAACTGTGGCCTTGGAGAGACCCTCCTTTTGTGGAGCATCCCAAGTCACCCTTGGGCCAGGTTGACCTACTCTGGGCCCATACCAGACATCCTTAGCTGCTGGTATATTGCTAGCTGATCCCATTCCAAGCCTATAGCCTGCTAGCACTATTTGCCAAACTATGAACTGCAGATTATGATTTTGTTCTATCTTGGACCATTTTGCCAGGAAGGTTCCAACCTTTACTGGTTGATGATTTTCCCTTCATGCAGCAGGTGCTGTACTGGTCATAGTGCATTGCAGTTTATGTGGACTGCTCATAGTATATGGCATATACTAGGAACTCAGTCCTTGTATTAACTTCTGGTGAAGGGTTATTGTTGTATATCAGTGCACAATGTATCTCAGCTAGTATTCCATCTAGGAATGTCTCACAAATGGTAAATTTGTCTGGGTAGATAGCCAAATTCTGAGTATAACCCACTAGGTCATTATAAAAGGTCAGGACACCTGTTTGAGCATCATAAACTGTGGTTCTAAAGGCTTTACAAGCCTCTTGCATAGTCACCACATTTACAAACCAATTATATAAACTAATTAAGACCTACTTGAAGGTTTAATCATGCTTGTTCCAATTTGTATGCAGAACATGCCTGCAGAACCACTTTTGTGCCTCTCCATCCATAGATTCATGGAGCACAAAAATGTGCTCCTATAACAGTAAGCTGCTAAGTAGTAACAGACATCTATAGCTCAGTCTTTCAACTGAGAGAACTTGTACCCTCCTATATAAGCTTATATATGCTTTCCATTAGCTTGACAAGGCTTGACCCTGTCAGAAAACTTGAACCTGACTCCTAAGAAGTCATCAACTAGCTGATTAAAGTAATCATGTATATTATCCATATAGATTCTGACTACTTCATTCATTTCTGGCATACTAGCACATAGTTCATGAGGTAAGAGCATTGACTATACCCTGGTGGCTTAATACAGATGCCTCTTTGCTCTGTGTTGATGACATAGCACCTGAGACACTCAAGGCACTGGTGTTCCTGTCTGACAATAAGGAAGTTTACAATTGTCCAAACAATCTCATTCATTCTAGTTGTCACTATGATGACCATATCTACAATTACTATAGTGGTCATTGTCATTACTTCCATCTCCAAATCTCTGTCTGGTTCTTCAGTCCTTGTGGCAAATTGTTGCCTTATATCATTCATTGGTATGACACCTTCATACTTTTTCAGTCATCTATAGCTGACTCACCTCATTTCTACAAATCTTGATTGCAGATGCATTGATAATTAATGCACTCACTCTAGTTGTCTACCAGAGAAATTTATCCTGCAACATGGTGTGGTATACCTAATTCACCTGGCATGCTTTCTTTGTGTGCCTCTTCCTTGATAGTAATGTGTCATTGAGGTGTCTTCATCTCCAGCAGTTCTTCCATACCATTTTCACTCACAAGGTTAAATGTAGCAGTCTCTATATCTAATAATGCTCTACAAGGCAGTCTGCTTATATTAGCTTGCTACCATGTGGCATTTTGATGTCTCTTATAGTCCTGCTGGGACTCATTTGCCTGTTTTGGCACATTCAAGATATCCATTGCTTCAGCAATATTTAGTGCACATTAACACAACATGGCATTATAGTCTACAGACTTGGCCAGTATGGCTGTTGATGTTACTGTCCCTTGGGCTGCCTTATGCTTGATATACTCATTGAGCTTAAGCTCAAAAATACAAGTAAAAAGTTTGATATATTCATTCAAGTCCAACCTAGGTATATGCTGGCCTCTATCAACTAGTGGCTGTAAGTGCTTTACTATGTAAAGCTGTAGATGCTTTTGCATCAATTGCTTGTTAACCATTGGAAAATGGTCTAATACCAGCTAGAGCTGGATGGATAAGGTTGATAACAACTTGTCTATCTTCCTCTTTGTCAGAGGATTCCAGTTCAGGCTCCAAGCCCAGAACTTCCTTGGGACTCTTGTGCTCCACCTGTGGCTTTTGGCCACTCCTTCTTGTCTGCTCCATTATTGAAGGCACTGAAGGCATCTTTTCCCCAGCACATTCTGTTTGTCTGGTCACTATTGCTGGACTCACTCCTAATTCTTATGTTGTCTTTCCTAATAACATGTCCTGTCCTTGCTTAGTTCCTTGTTTAGGCAGCACACTCCAGAATGGAGTACTATGCACTAGCATGCTACTCTGTGTAGTGTCTACATACTGGGCAGTTTCACCCATTGCTTCCAATGTGATCATCATAGTCTTAGACATAATCAGATAGAGTAAGGATACAAGATTTATTACTGGAAGCAACACTCCCAATACAAACAATCTCTCTTCTGGTCTGGAACCAGTGTTCAGGATCAACTTTATCTATGACATGGATAGCCTACCTGGCATTCTAAAGCTCTCACTCATGTCATGAGCTATCTTGTTATCTTATTTTAGCAGGAGTTGATATTTCAATGCTGAAAGCATCTCTGTTGATTGAAAACCATCACCTGGCTCTGACAAACCCAATGGTTGGTCACCTGAGCTAGCCATGGGAATGTTGGTTTGTTGTGGCCAAAAAGAAGTCTAGAAGTTTAATAGATATTGCCTTATTCAGTAACAAGAGCCCAGAGTCTAAAGCTGATAGCAGAAGATTTAAAAAAATGTGGCTATTGGCTACAGATAGAACAATCTTATATATATTACATAGTAGCTAAATCAGACTCAAATATTGGATTAAATTAGATACATTGTAGATACAAAATATTATCCTTATGTAATCTATGAACACATATAACTGATGCATATTGGTTAATACATACAGCAACTGTAATATATTCTGGCATATTGGATTAAGATAAAGTAGCTTAAAGTAAATGGCAGGTTACAGGTGTTATAGTAGACATCCAGTCTAAACACTGTATAGTAGATATAGTAAAGGCAGTCAATAAATGTGTTGACACAGCACTTAAGGACAACATTAGGGATCCTGTCAGAACCCAGAGCCTTGTAGGGCTGCAGTTGAACAATCACTCTGAGAATGCATTTGCAGTTGAAGAAATATATATCTAGCAAAAGATATAGATATGCCATAAATGGAAGGGAAAAGATAAAGGGAGAGGGAGGAAAGAAAGACTCAGCTAGAACCTCAGCCTTAGCTTTATTCATTATTGCCCAGCCTAGAATACCTTTATGTATAGTCTTTAGCTTGGGAATCTGATTGCTAGAGAAGTCAGTAAGTTCTTACATCACATAATTATTGGCAGTATAAATTTGCTTGGCATCAATGTTTTTTAGCCATTCAACCCAATGCTTCTCCTTGGACTGGCAAATGTATATGGTCATCAGCTTTACAAAGTGGTCTGCCTCAACTTTAGATAGATAACTCAATACATTGCAGTATTTGTAAGTGAGGTTGCATGCTTCATTGCATACCCATTTAGGAGCTGTAAGCTCCTTAGTCTACCACCTCTTTATAAAGGAGCATGGTTTGCATATTGGTACAATATTGTCATTTACAATCACTTTCTAAATCAGTACTGTCAATATTAATACCTTAGAATAGAAAGTATCTGCTATCTCTACTAGTTGAGCTGGAGAGTGTAAAGCCAACTTTTTTTTGAAAGCATTGTTGAAGGCTCCTTAATCTATCTGTCTAAAATCCTTAGATAGAGCAGGCTTGGCTCTGAGCAGTGGAAGTTCCACTACAGTAACTATAGGGAGATGGTCAGCCAACAGGGGTCTAAGAGATGGATTAACATTATAGAAAATGATAGGGTCAGTGCCAGTTTACTGGCTCCTGACATTGTCAGAGCAAGTCCAGCAGTCACTAACTATTTGACGAGTAGAATGCCCTAGATCAGTACAAGCTCTATATAGTAAGAATCAATGAGCTAAAAAAGAAGACATAAGTCATCCTCAAAGGAGTTGAAATGATGGTTCTTCAGTCTCTTATATAGAGTGGTGCCTGTTGAAGTCACCAAGCCACAGTATATAATCTTCATCAGAAGGGCAGATAGTGAGGAAGCTAGTATAAAAAAATGTAGAGAAAGAAGAGAGGCTATTGTCATGAAGACAATTATTATAAATGTTAAAGAGGGCAAGGTGCCCATTGTTTCGATTGAAGTGGATTGCTGTAATATCTGATGATGGTATGTCCAGAAAAGTATAAGAATCTGAGGAAATATTAGTGTTAATTAGAAGAATTGACTGAGAGTGCAAACTTCTATCACAACAGTATATGGAGGGGTAGTGGACCACTCAGTATGAAGAAGCTCTTCAGTTACCAAGTCTGTCCAAGAAAGGTTTCTAAAGAGCAAGAACATCTCACTTATCAGAGTCTGCCAAGTTAAGCATTGCTGTCTAGGCAATATTTGACTTACAAACATTTTATTACCAGATATATAGATGCAATCAAGCTCAGTACACCTAATCTATTGTAAGGGAGGGGAGGCAGGAGACTATAAAGGCCCAGTTTAAGAAAGTCAAGTAATAAGGCCTAGTATTATTGACTGAGCTGAAGTGCCCAATTAGCCAATTAGCTGCTGCTACATCATGGTCAAGCTATGAGATGGACATAGAGGGTGAAGTGGAAAGCTTCTTGAGGTGTATAACCTAAGTGAAAGGGTTACCTGTAGAGAAAAAGAGCATGCTGTTTTCTAGATACTAAATATCCAGGTTTTCACAGTACTTCTAGAAAGCCAAGCAGCTATATACTAAGCTCAAGTAATTGAAGCCATTCCCACATATGATACACTGTGTAGCAGAGCCTGATAAGCAATTCTTGACAGAGTGTCCCTTACCAACACAGTAAGCACAATACTCAATGTTTCTACATTTGCCCTAGATGTAACTATATATCTGACACTTGTTACAGTGCAATAGACTCACGGATGTCTTTGTAGATAATATCATAAGGGCCTACAACATATACACAATCATAGAGAAGTTAGCAACCTTAGCTAAGTTACAAGTCACCTTGAAAAAGGCTACTATCTGCTTAAAAGAATGGTTCTCTGCCCTTTTTAGCCATAAGGTGATATGATCCTATGCTGCCTAGCTGCTGTGCAGGAAGCCAAAAGAAGTCTTAGAATGCACTAACAACCAGATAGGGTAGCTGGCAGTAGGAAAGGGTTGAGGGCAAGTTGGTAATTGTTCCAGAGAATAAGAGCTGAAGGGGGTAGGGGTGTAAAGAGGGTCCAAGTGATAAATGTCACTAACATTAGCCTAAGTTGCTAAATGCTAATAAAAAGTTGCTAAGATGCTAAACAGAAAATGGAATAGGAATAGAGGGAAAAAACAGTAGGCAATGAGAATGTTGTTAAGGGTAAGTGAAAGACACTAAGGTATAAAGGGAGTGAAAGACAAGTTGCTAAGGAGAAGGTTACTAAGCAAATGTTGCTAAGGTTGGTAATGGTCTAGCAATATAAAGGGAAAATGGGCAAGAACATAAGTCAAACATAAAGGAACTTAAGAAACAGACATGAGGACTAGTTGCTAGCCATAGTTGCTAGCATTGCTAAGACACTATAACACTATAAGGCACCTATACTTGGTACCATGCTAAATTGAGGACAAGGTCACTAAGGCCTTGTCACTGAGCCATTAACAATAGTAAAGGTGAATAAGAATGAGCTCTGGAGCCAAGTAAGCCAATGAGCAAAGTACTTTGAGGCTGCAGTAGACAGTAGTGGACAATAATCCTTCTTGTTGTGTTTTAGATATGTACAGAGGGTACTTATACTATGGTAAGTAATATAATCAAGAATGAAAAATTGGTTGCTAAAGGTAACAGTGTCTGTCAAGATTTTTGAGGTACTATTCCATTGTTTAGATGGTAACCATTCATAAGTATGCAATGTCAGAAATATATACAAAATGTGTCAAATAGAAAAAAAATATTAAGATTATCAAAATAAATATCTAAGTGAGCATACCATATGTCAGTATTTGAAGTGAAGATGTCAATCAGTACAAGAACAATGAAGGGTCCAAGAAGTCACCTGTCCATAATATATTCATTTTGAGAGAGAAATACCTTTGTCACTAAGCTTCATTAGTAGCCAACATTGCTAAGGAGGTTCTCAGCCAGCTTGTTCTAGATCCTTGGTCTAGGCTCCATGTGATAAGTGCCTGTAATCCACAAAATTCTTGTGATCACTAAGGTCTTGTGCAAAGTCTCATGTTAAGTCCCAGGTCATGTGCTGTTCAGATAAGATATTCCAAGATAACAATAACTGTACTCAGTGATAGATGGGTCTTATCAAAGGCCATAATGATTACCCCAGCTGAAAGGCTATTCTTGGTCTCAAACACTGTAATGTTGTTGGCCTTGAAGGAATCAAAGATCCTCCCACACAGTACAAAATAAATGATAAGGTTGTGCACCTTACTGATGACCTGCATAGAGTTGCCCAGACAAGTCAGCTCTTACTCAAAGTCCTATACATAGTCACAAAACCATGTGGGCAAATCCACTGTATCAAGTTTAAAGAGGTACACACCTCATTCCAGAGTTGTCACACTCCATACCAGCATCCTCAGGGGGGCAGGCATTACACCATCAACCATGGCTAAGGCAGCCATAGCCTTATTGATCTTGGCAAGGAAGGTGTTTATCCTCTTACATAGTTCAAAGTTCCTGCTAGGTGAGTGGTCCTGAGGGGCATTGACAGATGAAATGTCCACCTCAATCAAATTGTCTTAGCATCATGGAGCAGCCTCTGCTGCATGTGGGTGTGCTGTGCTAAAATGACTGGGTTGAACTGAGCAAGAATAGGCTGGGAGCCAGGTGTGGGACCAGCATTAACCACCTCAGCCCAGGAGGGCCTCAGGGCATGCAACTGCAGTAGCAGCTAAGGGACAGGATCCCTGGCCATTTTGTCGATGACATTGCTGAGGGAGTCCATAACAACCTCGAGTTGCACAGAAATGCTTTTGAGCACAAGAGTGGTCTCAGCCTGGGAGGTGCTGGTGGCCAAAGCAAACTCGGTGGACGACAACAGGTGGTCAACAACACCACCAACACAGTTGAGTACCTTGGTCGCCACTGCTTCCGCGAGTACCTCAGACACTTGGTTGACAGCGCCGTCCTCCAGCAAGAGCGCGATCGCGAGGACCGCGTTATTTGCATCATTCTCCAGCTTCTGGCCCTTGGTAACCAGCGCCACAGTCATTAGCACGTGGACAAGCTTCGTGCAGTCATAGAGTTTCCCAGCGAGGAACCAGCCCTTTGCCTTCAGCCAGCATCCGTGCTTCGGTAGCTGATTTGACCGGTCCGGTGTTGCCGTTCAGCAGGGAGCCGAGGTCGGCTCGCGTCGGGAGTCGTCGTAGCGAGGGCAGGGGCTCGCACCACCTGGTGGCAGTAACCATCGACATCGACGGCAGTCGTGTGGAGCAGCGAGAAGCGGTTGGGAATATAGGAGAGTGGCTTGTTAGGCCGGAGAGCTTAAACAGAGAAGAAAGTGCTTGAATTGCTGTCTACAATCTAACACCAGACCAGGACCCCGGAATGGATGATGGTGGTCAGAGATCAAGCTTTCCGCCGGTTGCATTCTCGATCCGTGGTTCATCGTGCATCGGTCATGGGGCCATATAGTGATTTTTTGGGATGCGATAATTGTACATACGTATGCAGGATATATGGTACAGATTACACGTTGGTCATTAGATCATACATAACAGGTCCAAGGATTAATAATAGGCACTCCATCCTGTATTGCGAACATTAGGACCAACCTATCTCGTTTTGAGTAGCCAGGCACTCACCTTCAAACATCAGTGCAAGGTTAATAGGGTCAGTAGCTTCTCTAACGAGCTGACTAACGACCGTTTGTACACTGAGCGACTTATCTAGTTTGCGTGATACAGAACTCAATGCACGGTCCGCTGCTTCTTCTGCAGAACCACTCGACATGTCAATGCCAATGTCCACACCAAGGCGAACAGTGGTTGTCGTCGAGGTCGTCGCACCTTCCTGGACGCGGTGAATCCTAGTCTCGCTCGCAGTCCTCAAGAAATGTGTAAGTACATCCTTTTAGTTTCTTATCGGCAAGTTATTACCAGGAATGAAGAGGGTCGTGTTTGAAGACCTCGAGGACGGTCATAATGACTTCGGAGCCATCACGCAAGACTCTCAAAGTTTCTTCTGCGCAACGTTGGAATACCCCAGCGGTTCCTGACATTCCCATACCGTCGACCATATCCCGAGTCAATCTGAACGGAACCAGTTCGGGCACGCCAAGAAGCTTTCCCTGTGAAATCAATATCAATACATGGTATGCTAACTCGATCCACGATAGAAACAATCACTTGGTCGAAAGCAATACCAAGATCGATAGGAATCACTTCTCCAGTTACAATGTCTATCAGGATATTCGAGATGTGTCGGTCGCCGAGTCCTAGGATGTGACCGACAATAGAGGATGTCGCCACGCTTCGACCGTAGACTAATCTCGTAGCGAACCAGGAATTAGGCGTCTTATGTTTCTCAGTGAAGAAATGCCTCATCACGGGTTTGACATTTTCCTCGATCTTGGCCCAATTCTGTATCAGTCTCTCTCGAAGAGGACGTGGGTTATCCTTGTCCTTTCGAATATTGTTGATATCACTCATGAGCCGACTAGAGGACTTCTCGCGAGGGTGGTACCTGGAATCATGTCAATGCAGTAATGACAACCAGGCAGTGATGAAACCAGCCTGTGATGCGCTTTGACAAGCCATTCTCTTATCGCATGGGTATTTTCGACAAATTCTAAGATTCCACCTTGGGACGCCAAAGGGATGACCTTGTATTCTCGAACATTGAGCAGGCGTCGCCTCGTTTCTCGATCGCGATGAAGAATGCCATTGACAAGGTTAAATACTTGCTCCATCACAGCATCCTGCCTTAGATCATCCGTACCTTGACCCTTAAACTAACAGAAAAAGTCAGTAAGAGACGATTCTTTGTGCGTCGGATAACTCAACTAGCTGCTTGTATTTAACTCCATTTGTTCCAAGACAATAGCCAATTTTAGGAGCATTCTTTCCACCCGCATTAGACCACTCATTATCATAGTGATCAATCCATGGGCAGTCATCGTATCTCATGGAAGGGTCGACTGGTGTGTGATGTGTGATGACAGGAATCCGAATGTTTGTTATTTTTCCGAGCTCGTACCTTTCCGAGAGAAGAAAGTTCTTACTGGCTGGCACTGGTTTCTTGGCCCACTCTAAGCAAGCCGCACTGAACCGCTCAATATCCCTCAGACGCTGGCTAACCATAGCGTCTTTTCGCAGACGATTGGAGATGTATGAGGCTGCTTGGGCCCGTTCTGCATGAATAGAGACTTGCTGTCCAGAATGGCGAGTGTGAAAGGGATCTTTAGGCTGCAAACAATAAATTTGATATAGGAGATGGAATGGGTGTTCCTTGCACATGCGGAGAACGAGGTTTTGAAGATTGAACTGAGCATGAGTTAAAGGTCCTGACCGAGGTCTTGAGATGCGCGCAGAAAGCTGATGCTACAGGAAGAGATCAACATTCGAATACATCAATTGGTGGAGTAATTACCGATAGAAAAACGAATTTTCGAGAAGGAACTCGCTGGAGGGCATTTCCAACCACTATCTGAAAATTTCCTCTGTTTTCCTCGAAATGTGCAAACCATAGTGAACACAGTCGAATCGGTACATCTTGGTCGTAAGTGTCACAGATCCCGAGGCAGCGTGAATACATGTCAATTGCTTGATTCAAAAACTCATCCAGGGCGCTGTTATGGCTTTGAAAGGATTCTGCATCTGCATCCTTCATTTTCTGGGCTTGATCTCGGCGGTATTTCAATTGTGCTCGATAGCGATCTTTCTCGGGTAGGTTACTAATCTCTTCGTCGAGGGTTTCGATTTCGCGTTGTTTACGCTCGACATAGATTTTCCATCTAATCGCATCCGATGATTTTACAACATCGTAATATTGTCGTTCTGCGAATATGGCATATTGGTGATATATTGTGGCATGGGCATTGCGTGATTCAGGATTGCCCGAGAGAGCTTCACTATCCAACAGAGTAGTTGCGGCAGCGAAGTAATCAATTTGTATATCCTTTGGGTTCTTCAGGCAAGCTGCAGACGACCATGAACCCTGTGTCAATTGTTTAAAATACTTCCCACAGATAGCTTCTGTAAAAACAGACCAATTGAGCGAGAACTAGAGCTTTTCTTCTATCTTCGATCGCATCTTGAACGTATGGGGCCTGACCTGGAGCAAAAAGCCTGCTGAGGTATTCAACCGCAACTTTCTCTTCTCTTTGACACCACAAAACGTTTGCAAATTCCTCAAAAACATCGAAAGAGGGAGGCTTCTCG
The DNA here is from genome assembly GCA_018851325.1 of Termitomyces sp. DKA19. NCBI lineage: Eukaryota > Fungi > Basidiomycota > Agaricomycetes > Agaricales > Lyophyllaceae > Termitomyces > Termitomyces sp. DKA19. The sequence continues at coordinate 11,523 of JABCKS010025179.1, read as the reverse complement.
AGCTCCAGGGCACGAATAATTGAGTTGAGAGCAACTTGAACTTCATTGGCGGCCCTGGCGGCCCTAGACAGCTGGACAAGACATTGGGTTTCAATATCGATTAGGCTTTTGTTGAACGGTGTCACCAACGTTCCAATTCGTTGGCGTTCTTCTTTGAGGCGTACTGAACGCACAAGAGTGATACGGGTGGCCAAAATGTTTTCTATAATCGGAAAACTGGTGATGATATAAGCATTGTCTCTAAGGATGGCAACGGTATGCACACACTCAAAATCATCTTCCATCTTGAGGAAATCATTCCAGTCTTCTTTCCTCAGGTCTCTAGCTGCCAGAGATGCCTGTACTGTGTTGGACCTCCATTTGGCAATTTCGTGGAGGCACATAACATCTTGTATAACATCGCGAATCTCCGCGAAATCTTCTAAACCGAGATTCCGCAGACGATCAACTTCTGTAGAAAGGCACTTTCGGATGGTACGATCAATGACTCTGACATCACGTTCGCGATAAATCGCACGTAAAGCGAGGTAGATTGAAGCACCAGTCGATTTTTCTGGGGATTCGGGCAGGTCCCAAGTTTCAGTTCTCCACGCAAGTCTGTAGCTGATATCGTGAGAAAGCCCGTCTTTTTTTGGGCTTCCAGCGGTAAAAGCAGTTCTTAGCACATCATTTGCCAAATGATCAAAGCCGAAAGAATGGAAAGACTGGACGAGACCTTCAGCGTGGCCCATAGTATCCCCTGCCTCGAGTGCTGCACCATGGAATCGAAAAGCCCTTTCCCATTGCTTTTCATGATGAAAACGTTTGATCAAATTTTGATGAAGGTCAGAATCGTATATAGCATAAAATCCATCAGGTTCGTCTATATGCCTGTAGATTTCATAGAGAATTTCGTTAGAGGTGTTCGAAGAAACTGTGTGTTCCTCCGCTGCGAGTTCTAGGAATAGCAGGGCAGTAGTGTATGCGCCACAGGTGATGGAGCGATGAGCTAAGAGGCCAAAGTCGATGTTTAGCCACTTGTTGTACGATAACGCATCCTTTCCAACTTTTTCTTTCGTAGTTGGAGCCTGGTCGCGATCGAAATGACGAAGATACAGCACTGCGTCGATCACACAACGCAGACACTGGATACTAGACAACTTATCCGAAAGGACAGAAGTGAAGAAATTTGAAATCGTGTCGCGGTAGCGAGCTTGCACAATAGTCCCTCGGTTCTCCGATTTTTCGGTGGCAAGAATAATATGGACAAGTATAGGTAGGACCTGCTCTGCGAATTCGGTGTCCGATCGAAGAATGGGGACCAGTTGCGCATAAAAGGCATCCTGTGAAGATAGGACCTCGCTAAACAACGTGGTCACGTCGGCAATCCATCGGGGAAAGTTGACCACTGAATCTAAATATGATTGATACGTGACAAGGTCCGTCAATTCGCGAGATACCTGGCCTAAGGAGGAGCGCCTGTATCTGCCCAGATAGTCAAGTTCTACTCTGTTTTCCGACGATGAGACTTGAAGAGCACGAGACAGGTCATCCGTCTCAGCAGACTTTATCAGACGTAGTGTTTCATATGCAGTATTAGATCGCGATGCATGATCTCCTCGTAGCATGGCTAGCAACATAAGTATAATGGACTCTTGTGGCGGTGTTTTGGGACCCTCTTCCTCTTTTGAAAATTTGCGGCGATATCGACCCAGGATAGAGGTAGAGCCTGATGGCTCATTGCGAAACCCCCCCAAATGACCTTTGCCCAGGCATAGCAAGGCTGCAAAAGCATCAACATCCGCATCCTGTAGCTGGTCCGAAGAAGGAATATGCTCTTTCAAGCGCCAAAAGTCGACATTTGCAAAGTGATCCTTATCAAATTCGCCAACAAGCGCATGTTCCCGCAGCCGGTGAACAAGTCGAAACTTGCTTGAAGAGATACGATAGTTTTGAAGTACTGAGGAAAGATGCTCTCCTGTGATAGACTGGAGGACTTGGGCTAGCTGTGGGGATGGTTGATGGGGCCACGCAGGGAGGGCTTCCATAACTTGACCGGACAAAGAAGGGACCTTTGAAAGCTCAAAGGTTTGGAAGTCTATCCACTCAAGAAGGTCCATACCCAAGGACGTTAGATCTGGGTCGGACGTGTTTCGAGAAAGGTCATATGCTATGCAAGCTATTCGCAGAAGGATGTCAGGAACATAGGGATGCTTCGTCTTCGCTCTGCGATAGCATGTGAAAGCCCAATCGAGAATGGACTGAGCAGATCTGCTTAGATCTACTTGTCCCAAGAGTGAGGTAGCGCCATGCATTAAAGTGTAGAGCAAGGTAATCTCGAGAAAAGTTGAGGAATGCATGGAAATCCACAGACAGATGGAGTTGATCAAACGAAATTGTTCATTAATGAACGGGGAACGATCCACATCTGCTAATAGCTGGTGTATGATGTGATAACTTACAGCCATTTCGTCCGTATCTGGTACTTGGGAACGCAGCCAGTGAAGTGCACGGAGTATAGTCTCGGTCGGAAAAGCAGGCAAGTTGGGTCGATGAGTCTCTATGATGTCCGTCCGAAAACGTACCAATTCGTCGAAAATATCTGCATTGCGACCACTAGCATCATCTTGTACGAGTGCATTTGCAATAAGTTTGATATCCATATCCCCCAAAGAACGGAGAATAGAAGCTACAATGTTGTCGACATTCTGAGCTAGACATTGATCGAATTCCACGTCTAGAAATGGAATGATTTTGAGCATGTGTATCAGATCATTACCCTCATGATAACGTTGGTCGATCCACGAGACGATCTCATAACCTATGATATTGCCAAAACAGTCACGAAAGCCATCCGAAGTAGACAATGAAGCAATCCTGCAGTGATACTCAAATACTGCCTGACCCCCATTCCAAATGTTGACGGGGGCAAAGGATCGAAAATTGGCAGACACACACGCTTTTCTATCCTGATAGCCTAGTACGTGGGGCGGAAAGAGAAGGAAGTCCTTATTAACCTGCAGCAGGGACATGGCCAACTGAGAGGCATAATTTTCAAAGAGAGAGGAAAAGTTGATCAGTCCAAGCCTCTGGGAGACACCACGTAGAACTGTTTCGATATGTGCAGAATAATCCTGGGAATGAAGGCAAGTCTCCAATAGATGCCAGTACGCGCCCCGCCTAATTTCCGAGGCTACGATCATGCTGTTGCCAAGCGCCAATATACGAGTGAGCATATGCTCACGACTGACAATCCATGAGAAAGGTAGAGACAAGCAATTGACAGATACGCACTTGCTCAATTCGATGGTAAGCTTGTTCTTGATAGCAAGGTATATTTCGTTGGTTGTTCGCCTAGGTACGGTGTGTCGGGCAAAGACAAAAAGCCCGGCGGTTTTCACAGCAACTCGAAATCGAACTCGAATATCATCGTCCTGACTCATTGTGGGCAGCAAAAAGCTTGGAGTCAAGTCTTCAGCTGGGCCATCCCAGGCTTGTTCGGAGGGGTCCTGCGTAAGGTATCTGTCGATGAATCTGGCAAACAAATCGCGAACTTCCCACGATTTAATTTTTCCCTTCTTGAGTATGTTAGAGAGCCAGTGACATAATTCACGGATCTTGTCCAAAGTATCACCTAACGCAATGTTCCCCGATGCCCATATTTCAAGGGTGGATTCCAAAAATTGAATAACAACGTATTGAAGACGATCACTTCTGGAGTAATGATATAGCTGGAGAATTTCGCATAGCTCGTTCAGAAGGCTATCGAGGCCTTTCGCACTAATATTGAGAAAATTCTGCTGACTCTTGCTGAGGACGACAGGGAGAACGGACAGGAAGGCTTCAGGGCGTGATTTCGCACAATGTAAAACATCATCGATTAGTTGCTTGTCACGCGTTGGCTCGCCGGAAGTCGATTGCAGAGCCGGACCAACGGTAAGAAAAGATACGCAAATATCCATTGTAAAGCAACTTGAGACGAACTCCACTGTCGCATCGTCTTTAGAAAGCTGTTCAGTCGCCATTCGAATAGGCCCGAAACCATCGTGATCATCCACGTCCATCGTATGGGCAGGGGAATTAGGTTTCGTACCAAGTGTGATGCGTAGAACTTCACGCATTGTGTCCCCGACGCTATTGAACGTACTTTGGACCTGGAACCATTAGAAAAGTTGTCATCGTACAGTTTCAGTCATTACATAATTAGAAACAAACGTCAGCATTTTGCCACAAGATCCTCAGGAGGTTTAAACTCGATAGATTCCAGGACGCGTTGTTTTGAGTACTCGGGCAGACCAATTGGCTGAGAAGCTGGGACTTGATTCCTGAGCCTATATCAGGGGGTACCATGGCAGTCCATGCCAGTTTACCTTCGGAGCTATCCTCGAGAAAAGTCAAAGGATCAAGTCCAAAAGAGATAAAGTCCCGTTCAGAGGGAGTCCAGCGTGCGTTAGGTAAAAGAGCTATCACAGTGCCAATCAGTCTACAGGCGTAACGAATCAAACGCCTATCGGATTGCATGCCGTTCAATACCAAAACTGAGTCGTAACAAGCGGCGGTGACAGCCATGTCCAATGAACGGCGGGCTGATTCTGCTGTAGGGTGCATGGATTGATCGTCCAATTGGCTTTGCATATGCTCCAGTGTTTTGAGAAGGAATGCGGCGATCCTTCGTTCGCGACCTCGAGGTTGAACAGAATTCTGACTAACTGAGGGAGGGGCGGGAAACATGGTAACCGACCGGTCATTATCACTTGCTGATTTAAACTCAGGTAATCGTGCCTCTAGAATATAGTCTTTGATCACTCTTGTCCTTGCTTCGTTTACCAGCGTGTTCACGATTTGACCCTCTGGAAGGGGAATTCGGAAGGGCAAATCGATCGGCATTGAAAAGCCAGAGATACTCTCAAACAACATCAGAAGGTCTTTCACAAGGTGTAGAGGCAGACCCTTGTCGCGAAACCCGGCAATCTGCCAACAATCAACCAGCCAGCTCAGAACCTTTTCCTCCAATTGCATCCGGTACAAATGCATATCTTGACTCGCTACTCTAAGGCAAGTTGCGAGAAATGCACAAACTGAGTCATATGGGTACGGTGGGCCCTGAACATCGAGTTCTTTAGTCAAAGTCTCAATTTCGAACAAGATACGGTTGGATGCCAAAGGGATCTGAGGCGAGTGATTCTTCTGAGCGTAAGCACGAGTGCGAAGAAGAATAGTGTGGGCCGCATGACAGGCAGCTCGTGAGACAGTGGGGACGTTTGCACGACGGATGGCATTGGTCCAGATGACGTCCCACGTGGCCTCTGATACACCCGAAGACCGGTCAATGGTAGCAGCGATGGCGGCAAAACACAGGAAAACCCAGGATTGCACGACACCATCATCCAGCGAAACAAATTGAAGGAGAACGTTCGCGATCTCGTTCTGAAGCTCGCGATGAAAAATAGACCAGTGGCGATCTATGATGAAAAGGAGAATTTGCAAATGATATGACCGAACGTTCGACGGGGATTGATCCTGTATGGACGTAAGTAACGAAACTATGGGATCCTCTTTTCGGGAACGTTTTTTATCACAATTACTCGGTCCCGATGTCGAAGGGGGTTGCATAGATTCAGACAGTTGAAAAAGCTATTCAAATGAACGATGTGCGATTGTCAAGATCGAAAACAACGGACCTTGGCGATGCAGTCTGCTTGAAGCTCCAAGATAGCCCAAGCTAAGGCTTGACTGCCGTCAAAGTTCCATCCATAACGGAAGGATTTTGCCATAAATGCCGAATTAAGCTGCTGTTGGGAGCTGACCGCGCTTTCAAGCCTCAAGCATTCGAGAGACAAGCCATCCGTATATCGTCTGCTGTCTGTCTCCCCATCTAGGATTGATGTCAGCCTACGAAGGCCGTGAGTGAAATCGACCGCCGTTGCAGTCAAACGAAAGGTCTCGTTCTCGGAAGTTGCGAAAGAGAAGAGCATCCGCAAGGTAGAAACGAGCCCCTCTTTAATTCGCTTGTTCCTTGTCCCCCACAACCCAAGTAAACCATCCCAGGAACCGAGTGCAAACTTGGTGACCTCCAATGTGTTGTTCAGGGACAAGTGTGAGAGTGTCGAAGCCAACGCAACTACATAATCATGCAAGAGTGAGGTTTCGCCTGAGTATCTGTCGAGGAATCGCCTTAGGCGTGTTAAGATTGATGAAGGAAGGTAAGTATATTCTGCAGACAGAATAGGCGAAGATGACGACCCAAGCAAGACGGAGATGAGTGACATGCATTCAACTTGCTCGTGGGTAACGGAAACTTGTACAGGAGTTGACCGAGCTCTTTTGAAGTTCTTTTGAATCCGGGATTGAGTCATGGACGGTGTTTCTCCACGGAAACGTTTCCCTGGGCTCGCTAGAAGATCATCGTCGTCCGAGTCTTCCTCAAAGAGCTCGGAGTCGTCAGCATCCTGGAGAAGGCCTGCGTCGTCTTCAAACCTGTGTCCAATGGGATCTTCCAGGAGACAATTAAACCCGATCTCCACCATCCTGACCCAGTCAGCATGCTCCAAGTGATCGAGGTGCGGTGCATGTCCCACTATACATCGAAGGGCTTTGAGATAATGCAGCGCAACGGGAGCCAGGAATTCCCTTCCATGTACCGATGTCTGCAACAGGTGTGCAAAGATAGGTTTCACAACGCGTTTGTTCAAAACGTGGACCGTCCGTTCCGTCAACCAACGAACGACTCCTGCTGCCTCTTCAAGCCTCCTTCTGGCAGCGGCGGAGGTTCCCGAAGATTTACCAGCGTCCTTCTTAGTAGCTGCGATCTTCTCAATTTTGACTGACTCGAAGAGCGCTTGGAATACAATTAGCCAAGCACGAGGTTCGACGTGACCATCTTCATCGACATGGAAGCTATTGACGAAGTCGCGCCTGTCAAATATTGTTTTCAAAGATGCGAGAGAGTCACGTCGTTCTAAGACCTTTGTGCTCCTGAGGCCATCAAGGACAACCTTGAGATTATTCGGTTTCATGGGCACTGTGCCAGTGGAAAGGTGGAAAAGTTAGAATTGGACTGAATAAAATCAAGCAGGGAAACCTTTTATTTGCTGGATAAGCTATATCCTAAGCACAAGTTGGGGACGCTCAGAGGATCCTCCGCCTCGGAAAACGAAGGCGCCTGGGCTTTGCTAGCTTGGGCGCCAATCTGCTAATTCACAAAACGTTTCTCCAAACGATGCAGTGTTTGTAGGTATTTGTACAACAATAGAAAAGTGCTTGTAACCTTTGCCAAATACGGCTCTACAGTCGATTGGTCCCACTCGATCCCATCAACTTTTGGACGGGTGACAGGGATGACAGGACATGTCAGTAGGTGTCAGTACGTATCGCGTCCTTGAGATTGTTTGTTGTTACAAGGCGTGAGGCAATTACAGTCAACAATGGGGTCCCCTTCCCCTTGCTTATGTATTCTATTGCTGGATGCCGGCTCAATCTGAATACTTTTTGACTCCGGTGTCCGGCTCAATCTGAACACTTTTGGTTACGTAGTTACCTGCCCTGATTAATGGTTTCTGACTGACTGACTGTTCTTCGAGCTCTTGTGTGGATTAGCGTTAACTGCCTGCAACTTTTCAAGACTTCAAAGCTTCATGTGTCGAATTTCTTTGATTTATTTCTTTCCATTTGTTGAATTTGTTGAGGAATGAGTAAGAAGCCTGGGAGAACAGGACATGATCCAGAATGACATACCAGCCACATCTCTCCGTAGGGGGTCATCATACGATGATAGGACAATGTCAATTTGTTATAATGTAAAGAATTTGTCGTGGTGACAGGAAGTCACATGGGGTTATGGGGGTCAGTATTTCATTTTCCTTATTTTTGTAATTTTCTCGTCTATTTAGACCTTATTTGCTCATCTTTGCTTGCCTGGCCCTGGATCCGGTTGACATTTAGATGCTTCGGACTGTCAGAATGCTGTCGGATGTATATGAAACCGTTCTTTTGATGGGATCGAGTGGGACCAATCGACCCCTCCCTCGCCAAATACCTCCGCTCTCAACTTTCGGCGCTCCAGCCTCTGGCGGCGTCCGAGCTCGTCGGACTGACTACCTGGCCGTGATAATACGTCCAGAGTCACGATTTTCTCATGTGATCTTCTCTCTATGCCTCACTTCATCTGTTTGGCCAATTTCATGCCCGAGGAGTAGGAATAATATTCCCATGCTGCAGTCGGTTCTGGTGATCGGCCTCCAACGACGTAACACCTCCGAAATGGCGGATTTGAGAACGTGGACTTCTCTTCGAGTATGGTCCCTTGGATTTATGATTATTTTCCAGCCTTCTCATAGTACTAGTATATAGAATCGTCAATGTCGAGAATCTTTAGTCTATCTGTGTCCTGAAAAAAAGGCATTATAGGGATGCCTGGATAACCACAGGCAGAGAATCTTTCTTCAGCACCCTAGAAATCAAGCCTGCCAGAGGAGTCAGCTCCGATTCCAAAGCGATCTTCAAGAACCACGGCTTGCTCATATAATTCCTAATCCTGGTGGTTGGGTTCGAATTTCAATTCAGCTGAACGAGAGCCACAAAACTTACCCATCGGGGAACACCACTACGACATTCAAGCCTTCCATATTGGCGACCTTGCGTCCTGCCTCGCTACGCAGCCAACGTAGCGCACCGCTCAAAGCATTGCCACTACTTCCACCAACGAGAAGGCCTTCTTCTCGCATGATCATCTGAACGGCTGCAAACGCTTCCTCATCAGAGGTCTTTATCCAAGAGTCGACCTCATCACGAGACAAGGCGTCAGGGATAAAATCGTAACCAATACCCTCAACAACGTATTGCGTCCCTTCTTTGTTTTTGTTTAGCTCATCCAGGCAAGCAAGACCACTTCCGTGCTACAAAGACATGTTAAATCATGGAGAGTTTGATCAAAGACCGAAGATTGACTCACGGGATCCACACCAACAATAACACAGTCCTTATAATGGGTCTTCTTTATAGCTCGCGATATCCCAGTGATGGTACCACCCGTTCCAACGCCAGCAACTACCGCATCGACCTTTCCAGACGACGGTCTGTCAAGAGTTGAAGGCGTCGACACAACAGCCTCAATAATCTCGGGTCCAGTAGTATATTCATGTGCAAGGGGATTGTTCATCTAAATGTCCGCGTAAGTTTTGGCCAATCTCGACATCCTAAAAACCGACGTTTCCATATTGATCCAATATGATACCATATGGTATTTCTTGCTGTAATTTCCGAGCGACGCCTGGCGATCGTTGAGGAATTCAGCCACGAGACTTCCAGAGAGTTGGGCTGGGATTCTACCTATATGACTCTCAGGTGAGTCCCATGCTGCTTCGTTCGGGGTACGAATGACCTCGGCGCCGAGGGCGCGGAGCGCAACTTCCTTCTCCTGCGGATTAAATCAGATTCTCTTCGTTCATCTGACGAGAAGGACTTTTAAATTTCATACGAGTGACATCTTGTTAGGCATTGTTATGATGACAGCATACCCCTACATAGTATTCAGTGCCCATTCCAACGTCGACGATTACTGAGTAGCTGACAGACCTTGATAGCGCAGGCCATTGCTAACCCGATGCCTAAATCATATACAGACATGAAATGCAAGCGATTAGGAGGCTCTCCGACGCACCAGTATTCCCGGAGGTTGGCTCGATGACGACACTCTTGCCGGGGATCAACTTTCCCTCTCTCTCCGCCGCCTCAACCATCGCCTTTGCAATACGATCCTTCGCAGATCCACCAGCAGACATATACTCTACCTTTCCAACTGCAAACCTGTCTCAACATCCACCAGTCCTCCTGCTGATATGGGGCTGGAACTTACGAAGGTTACATCTGAGCCCGTTGAGCCTCGCAATCTTATCGAGACGAATCAAGGGCGTATGACCAACGGCACTGAGCGCGTTGTCCAGTATCTGAGGCATTTCGTTGTGGGGAGAAGCGTGATGAAGCCATGTTCAAGAGTCCTGAGCTTTTATCATGCCTCGGGGAGAAGGCTCGTTTGGACGACTATGTACCTGTCTTTTGTCCTGGTGATTTAACACGTTCCCTTCCTATCGATAGTCGCCCACTACACATGATTATCATACCCCGCACCCCCAATCAGCAGTGATTTTTCTCTTGTGTTTTTTCTTTTTTGCGTGAATTATTCGGGCACTATTGCTGGACTGTGATATGTTGGAACGTTATTGACGATGCGTAAGGCACCATCAACCTCGCTTTCTCCACTGTTCTTCCCTTGCCACCATTGTTTGTCTCTCTTTCCATTATCTTGCACCTTCGTCTGCACCTTACATTGTCACTATTCAACGTATATATTCAGCTACCCCTCTAACCACGCCCCCAGTCAAACATCCGTCGAACTGAGGGTGAGTGTTACTGTACAATTGCTCGATCGGACCTACATACTGACGTAGTTCTGTAGATTACTTACCGATCTGTCTACCTCAGTCAATCATACGTTGAACTGAGGATTACTTAGCGATCCGTCAGTCTCTAAAGATACGAAGTCAGGTTCCTAACATGGCAGTACAGTTTGCAAGAGTCCACTGTCGGCCGGGTATGCAGAACCCCCCCTAGCCTCAACAGAGGATTAACTGGGGATAACACGGGGCATGATCTGGGCATCTATCAGGTGGATATAAGTAGATGTAGGGCGCCGTAATCGTAAAGTACGGATATACGGCTGTTTTGTACCGGTCAAGTCGTACGATAATAAGCAGAAGAATATGGTGGAAGAGTTTAAAGCATAACAAGCAGGAATATAAAACGAAAAGGCAGGAGCAGGAGAAAGAGGAACTCCGTCGATGGCAGAAAACGGAAGAAAGCAAATATCAAGGACGGAAGCTACGGGAGGAAAAAGAATGCGAACTGCGTGAAAAAGAAGAGAAGGAAAGATAGGCTGCTGAAGAGGCCCAGAAGGCAGGAGGATGATTTGGCCGCACCATCTTTAGGTAGTTTTATCCTCTTCTCCGTCTAGACTGGCTCTCATTCATCTCGATTGGGAGATAGGTTCAATGAACACGACTGTCAGACTCAAGTATAGCCTTAGATCTCGTCCCGGAGGCCATCGCCAAAGTCCTAGAACCATTTAGCAAGACAGATGATGATTCAATTGTTCTCTCTCTAAAGTCTTCGAAGAAAGCTACTAACAAGCCTCCAAAGTATGGAACGGCTTTTTTTTTTTTTTTTTTTTTTTTTTTCTTTTTTTTTGATTTCATTACTGTAGCGCATCCGTGACTAAGGTCACTTTACTTTCCACCGATCCCTCTATTCAGTAGTAAAACTTACCATTCAGTAAAACTTATTCCTGTCCACCCCGAGCTATTCATTACCGCCGGTTCCTTCCGGCCACTCTTTCATATATATATGGCCTACGTACGATGTAATAGGGCAGTTCTTGCAATATAGAGGACTTATAACAGTTCCAACCGCAAGACTCTCTCGGTGTGACCATACCCTGCCTTATCGAGCAGGCTATCGTTACATATTTTGAACTTACTAGTCCTTCAAACA
>JABCKS010025178.1:0-23008 GCA_018851325.1 Termitomyces sp. DKA19 | reverse complement strand
AAAAAAAAGATTGTTGCCACAGGTAATAGTGTCTGCCAAAATGTCTACTATGCATACTGAGTGTCAAGATAGGAACTAAATGTAAGTATATAATGTCAAAGATGCATAATATGTGTCAAATGAAAAATAAAAGAGCATACCAAATGTCAGTAACTGAAGTATAGACACTATTCAGGTATAGTAGTAAGTGAGACATGAGAAATGCAGGGACCAAGTTATGTGTTCATGTAATATATGATTTTGCAGGAGAAGTGTCCATGTCATTAAGAACTGTTGTTAATGGTTATTGCTAAGGGGGGTCTCAGCCTAGTTGTTCCAAATCCAAGGGCTAGACTTTATGTGAAGAGGTTTATGATCTAAAAGTCCTGTGGTTGCTAGAATCTCATGCAAAAGGCTACCTTGTTCCAGACCTGGGGGCCAGACCACACATGATGAGTCATGTGACTCACTTGCAACCTGTAAAACAAGAATTGAGGAAATAACAAATGATACTCTAATCCTGTGCTGCTCCCAGGTCATGTGCTGTCCAGATAAGATAAGTGGAGATGTCAGTAACAGTACTCAGCAACAAATGGGTCTTATTAACATCAAGGAGTATGCACTGAAGATTGTCAAAGTATGATGTAAGGGGTCTAAGGCTTTCTAAACATAGAAAAATAAATTCATTGAAATTCTATATTCTGAGAGTGAAGCCATTGGGAGACATTCCACTAAGCCATATGGCTTAGTGCAATATCTCCCAACATAAAGTAAACCCAATTGACCTAGATGCTGGCAGATTGACTCCTAGTAGTGACAAAATCCTAGCATGAAGCCTTTGAGCCCAAACTTGATATGGGTTGGAAAGAAACATTACTAATGCATGGTCAACCCTGGTGATTCCAGGAAAGAGAGGAATATCTACTGACTGGATTGGTTGGGTTTACTTTATGTTGGAAGACACTCCACTAGGATACCATTCCACTAAGCTACCATTCCAATAAGCTATGGAGCCTAGTGGAATGTCTCCCAACAGAAGTATGTCAGAAGCAAGTCAGAACAAGCCAGAAATACTTGTAACACTGTTCTCTGACTGATGTCAATAAAAGTCAAGACCCAAACCACAAAGCATCAGGTGCTGGCAAATGATATCATGGCATCATCTCAGTGAATTTTTCTAATCCAACTTCTTGTTCCAACCAAGCATCTTTGAGGCATACTAAAAGGATCAAGAAAGACTGGGATTTTTTCTTCACCTTACGTACTTACCACTTCATGAAATTCGATTGTCAAATGAGTTTGATACAACAATTACACAATTTTATGATATCTACAAGCTTGATATCCACATTAGCACTGGCAGTGAAACAAATTGGGACCAGGACATCAAAAGCAATGCCCATTGCAAAAAGGCAGAGTCACACTCATCTGTGAAAAACTCAATTACAAGCTTCTTCTCGAAGGAATGACAAGCAGAGAGTAGTTGGTGTTGGGAGCGGTGTTGATGGCGCCAGACAATATTGAATTAACAATCGTGCTGCCGGCTTCTGGAAATTTGCTCCCATTTTCTGAGTCTTATATATTTTACGAGGTATTACATGTATTATAGACATCTAAGAAAATCGACTCTTATTAGAGGGGTATGCGACCCCCTTCCTACCCTTCTTAGAGAAGTTAGGTGGGGACATGCAGGTGGTTTTTTTTGCGGGTGAATCTTGTATAAGTATACAAAGGAGAAGACTACTATAGCTTAAGTGTATGTGTCTATGTTAAGAGTCTGATAAAGCACGTTGGGACATCGTATTTGCGCTAGGAAGGCAAGACGAGAGCCATGCTTGTTTTCGAACAGAATGGTGCATTTTGAGCCTTTTACTGCGTGGAAGCATCGGCGCTTCGTCCGACCCAGATATTGCCAAAATTGGAGAAACTGCATTCAGGAGTCAATTTAATTACCAATCCGGTGAAGGTAACAGAAAATCTAACCTTCATTGCACTGTCGCCAGGTCATTATTGGAGCTCGAGCAAGAATGAGTTTGTATTCTTTTGTGTAAACTAAAGTCAGGAGAAGTTTTTTAATTATGGGTCTCTAGCACTGACGTTTTCGAGAAGAATGCAGAACTCAATTAGATGGGTTAGATGGTCTTTCTACCAAGTATGACTTGAGATATATACCTGCAGCTGAGCGCCTTTATTGCACAACAATGGTTGTGCATGGATCAGAGATACAATGAATAGGGGAACGATAAGCATCGATGTCACATTTGGCAGAACAGTGTGAACTGGTCTTCCTCGTACTGTGTGGAGGCCTATGTCAAGAGTAAAGCTGCGGAATGATGAAATGATGGAATCCAAGGCATCTTTTGCGACTCAATCATGCATCTGCCAGTATCCAGACATTGACAGACTGATACAACAGCAATTGTTCCAATTGTAATTATGTACAGCTCGCACAGCTTTCCCCAACACCAAGTATTTGGACTTTGACGTTGTAATAACAATCTCGTTCTCAGTTTCCCTTCGAAAAGGAACAAACCGGAGATCGACTGACCGATTGCGAGAGAACAAAAGCAACCGCAATAAAGGCGGTCTGAATGGAACTATCTAAATGCAGAACAAAACCAGAGGGAATCTGTGCAGTTACTGTGCGATTATGGTTATAAATAATAGAGGCGTGAGAGGCGGAGAGGTTTTTGATATACTGTAAAGACGAAGATATAATGAGCTTGATGGTCCAAATCCGCCGCTCATGAAATAAGATTTAACTGTTCAGGCTGAGCCAAGGATGTGAATTATTAGACTTCGAATTCGCCTCTGCGGCTCGATCAAGCAGACATGGGACCTCTTTGTGTTCAAAAGACATTAAAAATCAGACTGAAAGAGTTCCAAAACAAGTTGCTGAGTGTTAACCCCACTTTAAAACAAACCTGAGCGGCACCAGGAGGAAAACCTACAAGTCACAATTTATAACAATTTCCCTGGCACGTGACATGTGAGCGACCATAGCGCAACACGTCGTTCAACCTTTGACGGCCATGTCGACGACGGCCGAGGTCGCAGCACAACTTATCTACCCTGCAAACGTCCAAGCAAATTCTTCTTTAGTCAACGTCAAGTTTCTCTCATCCTGCTTCGCTGGTGCTGCTGCAGGCATCCTTGGCCTTGAGAATTGGCTCGGCTTCACCCTCTTCCTTACTTCTACCTTCATCACTTCTGCCTCTATATATACCATCAACTGCTGCCGGCAGCCCGTCAAATACATTCAAGGGGGTCTGGCCGAGCTTGTGAACCCAGGACAAGATAACATCTTCACTTTCGTGCTGGTTTGGACCCTGTTCTATGGTGAGTTCGGTAATTTACGCAAAAGAATAGAGTCATGGGAGCTAAACGGGATTATTTGGATGGTATCTGCCTAGGTATCGTACATGGTGAGATGCCGACTGTAATTCTTTTCGCCGTGTGTATAGGCTTATCATCTCTTCTCGGCGATCAAGTTTACGACTAGTCCTTGTGCCATACTTCGGGTCTCTGGTGTAGTTTTCTCTCTTCTGTGCTTCTTCGTGGGTATCCACTCGCTCCTTGGCCCCCATGTATGTTGATTGAATGCCGTTATTCAGCATCCGGCATTCGAGTGATCGCAAGGACGTACTCGGGTCTATTAGGACGATTGACGTCAATTCTTGCAGTATATTAAGTGAGCTATTGTAGTCCTCCTGTCAGTAAGAATCACCAATCGACCGATAGTCTTCAATATGCTGCTTGAGCGGTCGAACCCTTACGGAAACGAGCCAGTCATCGCAAGCTTGTTTTAAATATTTTTCCTTCGTTTCAGTATCGTCAGGGGCATCACCCGGATCGGGATTAGATCTGACACGTGTAGGTGCCACGCGACTCCCGTGTTGTAGACACAGACACGTGGCGATCTCGGTGGCTGTGCGTCGTCCGTTCCGGGCTTCCTTGTCCAGGCAGAAAAAGAGCCAGCGATGCTGAGATACTGCCTTCCGTGACTTGAACTCCTCTCACATAGACGCTATTCAACTGATGGATTCGCATGTTCTTTTCCAATATGGCGATGATCCCTTCAACAACACATTCGATGACCTCGAGGGAAGAAGAGCTTTCTCGGTGTGCGTCAACCAAGGTTTACAGTATACTGTATCTAACTCATGTCTGTCACTACAGTACATCGGTATGATCCATCCTTTTTAGCCCCAGAGATTGGGTGGCATCGTTAAACGTGATGCATCGCAACAGGCCGGGTATCATCCAAATGCAATCTACAGACTAACGCGTGAACCTGCATGGTCGCAGCGACATCCATCTATCATGGGACCTGGCAAGTCCTACTTCTATTTTGGACCAGAATATGCGCCAGGTTACATCATATATGGGAACAACCGCAACACGCTACCGATGCTCCACTTTCTACGACAGCATCGTGAAGGCAGCACGTGCGTACCAGGCTCACGCTGAGCGTCGAGCTTTTTTATTTTATCATGGCAATTGGGCGGGGCTGATGCTGTTCTCCGAAGATCACGCTATTTCACTTCGCAAGCTGGAAAGGATTGCAAGTGGAGGATCTCCCCCTCGCGCATGGAGGTGTGTCTTTCTATTGCACAATGTGACCTGCAAAACCGCTTGCCTAATCAGAGTTCCTTTTCGGCGCTCTAGTTATTCGATGGCCGTACCATTCTTGCAGTGTGGGAGTTGAGCCATCCAGATGATGAATTCCACGCCCGACTTATTATAAGACCTCCTGGCCTCCCCGTCGTCACCGAAATCGTGACAACTCTCGCAATGAACAGAATGGCACAGGTACTGCGATGGGGGCCATAGCGAGATGTCGCTCTCACATTTCTTCAGCTTCATCTATCATGAGTCGTTATCATCACCACGCCTCTTTCATTTGATAATTCTATGCATTCCCCTACATCTTAACCCCATTACGAAAGAATCACACACTATATCACACAGTAAATTCACTCCAACCGGGGCATAACCCGCGTGTAGCATTATCCTTGCAGATCTATTCGTTTTCTCACAACCTACAAAGATCTTTGATGGTTCTATTCCTTATTCAACTTAATCAGCCGAGAGCAGCAGCCTGTCGCGAAAGCAGTCATTAACACCGCGGCATCTCCCAAGCACAGAACCTAGGTTTAGTTATCCTCTTCCTTCTGTGAGAGCTCTTCCTGGATCTGTACCAAGCGTGCCCACTCCGGCTCATCCTCAAATTCTCGTGTGCGACCGATGAACGTCCGCACAATGCTACGGCCTTGCAATTGCCACTTACTTCCTTCCACACGCGGCCCAAAATTCCTGAGAACGTCCACAATCTCCTCCACCTCTCCGACAGCCTCACGCCACCGCTCCACATCCGTTTCACCCTTTTGCATAGTCCCCGCCACCCCGGTTCGATAGCCATCCAAACACGTCTTTATAGCTTCTTCCCATCGACCTTCCCATATGAGCAGCCGAGCATAAGCACGAAAAATCCGCGGGGATGAGATGCGAGGTAGTAGGATCTGCTCAAATAGCCTGCTAACGCTGCCCAGTAATCCGCGTCCCTCGTTCGGGTTCTGCGCCGCCGTCCCCTCGCCGCCCTCGGCTCTTTCGTCTTCAGAGCTTGTAGGTGCTCGCGTGACGGCTGCAACGAGGCGCTCAAGGACATCAATATCTACAGAGTCTGCACCCATTTTGTCACTTGTCTCTTCTACCACGCGCCCGAGGGCACGACATGACTCAGCGAGTTCACCGACGTCCATTGCGACGACCATATAATTGGACCACATGCGCCAATTTTCATAGCTAAATTTCAGGCCCTGCTTGAGTGCACGGAAGGCCAGGAGCTTGTTGGAAAAGGGGATGGATTTAGAATATTCTTCTGCCGACTTTTCATCGGTGCCGTCGGTCTAGAGAAGCGATTATACCACGATCAGAAAATGTTCATTATATTGAATAGGTCATGCGATGTGGCGTGTGCTTACCTCGTCTTCTGAGACCTTCTTACCTGAGGTCTTTCCTATTCGGAGATACATGCTTGCAAGGTTGTTCCAGCTCTCTGCATCATCCTCGTCAATAGCGACGCAGCGTGCGAAGGCATTTTTCGCTTCTTCCCAGTCCTCTACGCGCATGGCTGCACAGCCGAGGATGAACCATGATCGCGAAATGAGAGGATTAATTGCTACTGCGCGTTTGAGGCAGGTGATGGCCTCGTTGAACTTGGCGCGAGCAAAGTAGTGTCCCCCAAGTGCACGCATCGCGCGTGCGGAACTGCCTTTGGAAATTTTCCATGCATGCTCGTAATGCTCTACCGCATTTTCGGGCTCGAGATCGCCTAGTATGCACCACAACTTCGCCTCTCGCGCATTGTCGTGGATCTCACGTCTGCCAGCAGATGTAAGTTTCACCCTAGAAACTATTTCCTCCGCCTCCGCCTTTCGGCCTTCTAGTAGATCCCGTACGATTGATATCCCCTTCTCTGGTCGCTCAAGTGTGACCCAACATTTAACAACTTCCTCCCACATCTCCAGCCTTTCGAAAATTTCAAGAGCTGAGCGTACGACACCCAAACTCAGGAAGCGTAGTGCAAGCTCTCGCTCGAGCTCCCACTTGCTGGGCAGAGGAATGGAATGAAAGTAGATCATCCGTTCTTGCAGGGTGGAGTCCGCGGTTGGCATCTGATCAATCAATGCCTGTAGCTGGAGTGTCGATCGCTCGACCGTGCGCGTACGTGATGATTCCAGTCGAGACCGGAGGAGAAGCGCCATAGTGTGTATAGACCAGTTTCGTGGATGGGATATCACTCGTGATATGTAAGGTGAGATCTGTTCGTTCGTGAGGCCATGAGATGGCGAAGTGTTTTTAACGTTGAGACACATGGCGAGAAGGATGCATTGGTCAATTGGGTGAAGTGGTGGCTGGGAAGAAGGGTCTATGTGCTTTAGACGAGAGTCGGGTGCATATGGGCTTGAGGAAGTGAATTCAGTCTGTTCTAAGAGAGTGTCATCATTGAGAGCAATGCTTTCAGGAATATTAGGTTGCTGTTCCCGAGGTTTCCCTCCAACCTCCACCTCTGAAGACTTAGACAAGCTCACGGGTGGCATAGCATCATCATCGGGCAGACGACTCTCCGCTAACAACACAAGTTGGCTGAGATCAAATTGTTGGAACTTGGTCCTTTTCCCAAGTGCGCCCGTAAGCTCATATTCCAAAGCCGTAGTCTTTGCCGCTTGGACAAAAAGGTCCGCCGCTGATCGATCCTGGGAGAGCTGATGCTCCAGTAAGCCTTCTTCCAATATCAGGCGACCGGTGAGGTCGGGTTCGGCTGAAAGATTCGCTTTTAATGGTTGCAGGGCCGCCAATAACGCGGGGGGTTGAGGCACAGGTTCATCAAGCACCTGCTGGTGGACGAAGGCCACGCGCAGCCTCCACCATAAAGCCGTTTGGCAGTGATCATAAGGAAGAGCTAATAATATTTGTGCAAGGCGAAGGAAAGCTGCGACTTTCGTAAGATGGTAGGCAGGTTCACCACCTTGTGCGAGCTCCGATATGGCTTTTTTGTTGACCGAATCTTCGGTGACCTCTGTTGACTCCACAGATATGACATCTAAAGGTTGTACATCTAGATCGGGACCCGTCCAATTCAGCTGCACAAACGCGTGGAGGCAAGCAACGGCTAAAGTCAGCCGTAAAAGTTCTGTTTCAAGAGGTCCAGTAGAGGAGCGAGGGATTAGGTCAAAGGTCTGATCAAAAGGCGAATCGAAGGCCCCTGATTGAATGTGAAATAGCTCGCGAGATTTGGGGGAAGTCAGTGCATCACGGAACCTGCCTTCAACGACAGCTTTGGCAAGATCGCCAACAGGAACGGAGACTTCCTGCATTTTGCAAGGCCATTTACCTCTCAAAAGTGCCTTTTCAACAGGAGAAACACTCGAACTCATAGAGGTAGGTGGTAGAAGTAATCAGATATCACTTTTTGAGATGGATTTTTTGGAGCCTCGTGTCATGTGACATTTGTTAATCTTATCAGCTGGCTGAAAGAGGTACGATCACTTCTCCTTCTCGCCACAGTGGCCAGATCGTGAGATCCAGCCTTCGGGGTACTTATTGTACTTACAGAAAGTAGTGAACTAAAACAAACTTCTTTTATTCATATTTCTGCCATACGGAAGTATCTCGATGCTTCCATCCGATCTCACAGGAGATCCGAGTCTGTGGACCGTAATTGGAGGCAGACACCCAGGACTATTTCAGGCTTCATTGAATGCTACAGATTCTCCCACGCCTGCAGAATTGTTTAAGAGTAATCATACTCAGGGTCTTCATGTACCATCTCAGTACAGGAATATTACGTCCATTTGAAGTTATTTCAGCTTGTTTCTCAACAAGTGACGTAGGATTGATCCTTTGGGCACTGGCTTGCTGATTACCGAACTTGTTTTAGTAGATTCGATGGAGAGTCAGGAGATCCCGGGAATTGTCAGGCGAAACGTTTGTCCTGCTACCCCAAACTTATGCAAGCTGCCAGCTTCGACCGCTGAGCGCCGATAGTATTACTCTCATAAAGAAAAATGGGCACCAATTCTTGCTGCAATAGACTGTTGGACTTGATAGGGCCGAGTTCTAGCGAGTTCCAAGGTAAAACGATCGCTGCCGCCGGCTTCAAGGTGCCGAGGCCTGCCGAGAGCTGTGGAACTTGAATATTTAAATACACATCTGGACTTTTTCCGAGACGGCCGCGCCAGAACTTTCTGGGACATGGCTCGTCTTCCTACAGTTTACGACTTCTCAAGCCTTCGCCTCCACCCTGACGGTTCTCGCGTTCAGCAGAGTACTTCGAATAATCAGAAATTGCGATATGCAGCGGGGGTAGTACAGGATGCCCGAGGCAATTGGTTCGCGCGTGATGCTGCTGGATCAGGAACTGTTAGGAGATATCGAAAGGTGCAGAGGAAGGAGGAGCGTAAGGACGAATGGAATGATATAGGTGAAGGAGAGGAGGATGGGCTAGTTAAGCGCAAAGGAAAGGAAAAAGAGAAAGAAACGACGGAACGAAGAGACTTACGACCCACAAAACGCCGGAAGTTTCTGCAAGATTTTGACTTTCTTACGCCCACAGCTTCGATTGGGTCCTTGCCCACAGATGCACTTCCTTCTTCTGTAATTATATCTTGTCGTATAACAACAATTTTCCAATTTATCTGTCTATCTAGGACCTACTCAAATCCATACACTATTTTGCGAGCTCGTACTATCACGAACGAGGGCAATTATTCAATGCTTCAAAGCAGTATCGTCAGATGAGAAAGGGGAATAGAGGGAAAAGACTTGAGCTACAGAAAAAGGCTGGGGCGGAGAGCGAAGATTCTGAGGATTTGGATGAAGATTCTGTAGAAGACGAAGTAGACCAACACAAAAGAGGTGGTAGGAAGAAAGGGGTAAATGGAAGGATAGTCCATCGTAAAGACATGTACAAGGTGTTGGATGGCTCTGCGCTGATGGCGATAGGTATGTATTGACCTAATCTCGTATGGCTTAACGGAGTGATCCCTTCGTTCAAAACAAAGGATTGCTGATACAGGAGTATGTATCCCGTACACTGGAGGTCCGAATACCGGACGGATGGGAAGACATGATGCGAGATGCTCACATTGATCAAGAGGCTTTGGCATCTAGCCACAACTCTGAAAATGGTGGGTCAATTATTGACGAGGGTTTTCCTTTGAGAGGATATTAGCTCATTGACTGAAGGGGATTTGGGCACCGCAGTAAAAGATACTAATTCAGATTTGAATGCTGAAGAACACCGCGAGTCAGAGGAAGATCAAAGCAGGGATGGTGACGACGAAAATCCTGAAGACTAAGAAAATAAACTCCAGCAGAATATTGGTGACGAGGACAAGGATCAGGATCAGGACGAGGACAAGGAGGAGGAGGAAGAGGAGGAAGAGGGGGAAGAGGGAGAGGAGGAGGAGGAGGAGGAGGAGGAGGAGGAGGAGGAGGAGGAAGAGGAGGAAGAGACTGGAGACTAAAATGAATGTTGCTGCACCAACTTCAGACGTTTATCATGACCTTCTTGATCAGTGACGCAGATTGAATATTAATGATATGCATACTCTACGACATCATGCATCATGTCTACGTTGTTGTTCCCTTTTTCCAATTTTCTCGCAGGGTCTCAGAAGTTGTAATCCGTGTAGGGTCATAGTTAGGTGGTAGCGTGCCGTCGTCCCAGCTTTTCATGATATTAGCACCTTGTACACCCATATGAATACCAGGGAAGATACGAAGCCGTTCCAAACGACGTTCTCGTAACTTATTTTTCGGTAACATGCCAGAGACAGCATGTCGGATGATCTGCAGCGTGTATTCAGTCAAGTAGAGACAACGTCGAGACGGACACGTACTTCATCCGGCTTCCGCTCCTTCATGTGCTTGTACGGCGTCTCTTTGAGCCCTCCAGGGTACATAGTGTGCTTTCGGTAGAGAAGTTGTTCTTCTTTCCTGCCAGTGACCTTGATGTTTCGCGAGTTTGTAACGATGACATAGTCTCCACAGTCCACTATGGAATGCACGTCAGCAGTATTTCATGACAGAAGAGTTTCCGGCCTACCACTGGGGTCGTAGATAGGTTTGTGTTTTCCCATTAAGACGAGAGCTATACGCTCAGCCAGTTTTCCAAGAACACGGTCTGTAGCATCTACGTGGTGCCACACGCGTGCATATGCAAGGGCCGTCTATGTAGAGGCTGTGAGCATACAAAGAAGTTCCATGTCTAAAAAGACATACATTCCCGATAACTTGGGACATGTTGAGTTGCTTGTGATAAGCAGACCTGAAAAAGTCGGGGTCAGATTCTTTCGGTAAAGGTAAAATATTCCCACAGTCAATAATATCAGAAACCTTTCGCTTCTAGTTCCCTATCCACCTAGTCCTTCTGCCAGCGTCATTATGATGTATGCATACCATCGTTATGGACTTGGACTTGCGACGACATTGAACTACTAGTCTCTGAACAAGTCAGGTTGTCTCGTCGAGCCCAGCTGTGTAGATCATCTCCTCGCATGTCTCGAATGCACTATCGATGAAATTTTCGTCTTTCGCTCCAATGATCATTGCTTTCACTACTATTACTGACATAGATGGACGCCGGAGCTCAAGTACCACTGACCATCAAATTTAGAGATGGTCTCGACGTCGCCACGTCGCCGCATTCATAACCCCCTATATATGATCAGTAGCGAAGAAGTTACACTCTCCTCGCGGAAATTTACAGCGTATTTCCACTCTTATATCGTTTCAGTCAAATGACTATGAAACAGACTCATGTGATGTACCCAATATCAAGATAGTTGTATTAACAGTACACGAGCGAACTTCTAACAAACCAGTAATTCGGCGTTTTCATCCATGCATCTTCAACATGAACTTGCAAAGATTGATTTCAGTAACGGTCGGGAGAATAATGAACTGCTTCAAGTTTTACGATCCTTTTTATCAAAGATTATGTAGCTTTTGGAGCACCGACTCGTTCTATTTTGATCATTGAGGCCGATGGCAGCTGCAGCTGCGCACGTCACTGGGTATCTTGAAAGTAATCATGATAAGATTAAATGATAATAAGTACAGCAGTGATATTATACACCAAATCTCCTAATTACAACGATCCAATCACGGATCATCACCGAACTTCCAAAGGCGGCGTCCACTCCGGAATATCCCCCCAGCTGAACTTCTGACTTTGGAACGCATTCCTCACTGTCTCTGGAAGACGCTGCATATAATCTTCGGGAAGCAGTTGATCATACGGCGTCAGGCCTTTCTGATATAGGGACTTGGCATTGGTAAAGTCTAGTGCGCCGCCCGTCTTGGCTGAGGTAGAGGTGGACGGCGAGGCCATGGGGAACGCGGAGGGTGGAGGTTGCGAGGTGCTTTGTTGTATTGGGAATGTGGAGGTGTTAGAGGATGAGGAAAAACCTCCGGGTGCGAAGGGGGATGATCCGGCGTTGTTGGAATTAGTGAACGAATTGGAGAGAGCATTGTTAGATGTAGAAGAAAACGTGGTGTTCTGTGAGAGTGCATTGAATGCGGGAGCCGCGCCTCCGGCTGTGTTGCCGAAGGCTGATGTGGTTGGTGCAGAGTTGGGATTCCCAAATGCTGAAGTGGTCGTTGGCGCAGATGTGCCAAATGTGGATGAAGCACCGAATGGGGAGGTGGGAGGGGCGGGGTTTGCTATCCCAAATGCTGATGTAGTGGCAGGCACTGGATTGCCAAACGCTGATGTGGTAGTGGATGCTGGATTCCCGAAAGCTGATGTAGCGGGAGCAGAATTACCAAAGGCCGATGTAGCTTGCGCAGTATTTCCAAACGCTGATGTGGCTGGACGAGAGTTAGGATTTCCAAAGGCCGATGTGGCGAGCGCAGGATTGCCAAACGCTGATGTAGTCGGAGCTGAGCTCCCAAAGGCAGAAGTCGATTGATTAGGTGCCGGAGCTCCAAAATTACCCTGTCCGAAGACCGAAGTTACCGCACCCGTACCATATGCAGAGGGTTGGCCAGAAAATGCAGAGAAGGCTCCCCCGCCACCGCCAAATGCTCCACTGGCAGGCTTGATAATTGACGAGGGAGCAGCCTGACCAAAAGCGGAGGTCTGGCCAAATGTGGATGGTTGGCCGAAGGCGGACGTAGTCTGTTGTTGAGCATTGTTGTTAGAAAACGCAGTTGCGGTCTGGGCTGCAGATTGTCCGAAAGCTGAGGGCTGTCCAAAGGCTGATGTACTTGACCCTGGAGCCGAAGTTTGACCAAATGCCGGCTGGCCGAAAGCAGATGCCCCAAAGGTAGATGTTGTATTCGTTGGCTTCGAAAACGCTGAGGTTGTGCTGTTGCTGCCGCCAAAGGCAGACGTAGCGTTATTATTACCACCGAAGGCGGATGTGGTGTTATTGTTTCCAAAGGCGGTCTGCCCGAATGCTGATGTTGCTGCAGGTGCAGGTAGTCCAAAGGCGGATGTGGATGAGGATGGAGCGTTGGGGTTATTAACTGTAGCTTCTACTTTTTGAACCACGACGGCGACACACTGGTTCAAGGCGGTTTGGTAGGCTTGTTTCAAATTATTGCGTGCGTTCTATCCTAGGTTCGTGACATAATATGCACACGCAATGGTAACAACTGACCTCGTAGACTTGCTCTGCGGCAGCAATCTTCTGACTTTCGTACGCAAGCTAGGATAAGGCTGTTAGAAGAACTCAAGCTATAATTGTTTGCATTCACATATTGACCGGCTTTCCCGTCTCGATTGCTAACGAACGCCTGATATCGCAGCTCTTCTGGCGACGTGTCCAATCCAACCAAGAGATTACGCTCGTGTCTTGCAGGACCGTAGGTTGATAGTGGCCAAAGTGGCTTTTCCTTTAGCGGGGTCAGATCACTAGCAAGAACTTCCTCTCTGATATCGATATCTCGTCAGACAGCGCAAGGAAAAGCAAATTTTCATTTGTCTGACCCGAATGGTGGCTTATTAACAGTGTTCCCTGTGAAATGAATCAATAACTCGCGCTGCCTCTAGTGCTATCGTATTCGAATCCCACCTTGCACGTCATGAGAGTTGCGGCATTTAATCCCAAATTTACAGTTACCACGTAAGAAGAACTGGCACACAGCCTAAGATAAAGAGTCAGTAAGCATGAAAAACGTGAAAGCGACGATGTGTTCACCATCGCGGACGGAGGAGAAAGGGTTAAACTGCACGTGACTGACTCATTCCTCTCTTCGCTACCGCCAACAGCGACCTCGCCGTGTTTCGCGTTTTTCTGCAGAAACGATCTAATTCTCTAGCGAGTCAATAGACTTGATTAGTCTCAACAAGCCATGAAGACAGAGTCTGAAGCCTCAACGCCCGTACCAACGCCAGCACCGACCTACTCAGCACCGCAGTGGGCCACAACCTCTCGTAAGGCCTGTTGTATTCTCTCGGAGACTCATACTCAAACCGAATATGCTGTAGAAATACCTATCGATCCTGCGTTGCAGCAACAGACTGCACATGCTACGTAAAACCGATATCTTCGTGACTCTAAACTATGTTGAGTCTCAAATACAGGACAACACCGTATCAGCACTACCAATATGCAACTCATTACCCCCAGGCGACATACAATTATGGTGCCTACGCCGCCGCTGCAATCGCGCAACAGGCGCAAGCTTCTGCCACTGCCTCCGCT
Source organism: Termitomyces sp. DKA19 (assembly GCA_018851325.1). Lineage (NCBI taxonomy): Eukaryota > Fungi > Basidiomycota > Agaricomycetes > Agaricales > Lyophyllaceae > Termitomyces > Termitomyces sp. DKA19. The sequence goes on along the minus strand of JABCKS010025178.1, from coordinate 8,810 downwards.
CAAGCCACAACGACAGCAGCAACCGTACATCGCCCGATAGCCCCCGCACCATCTGCAACAGGCTCCAGCGTAGACACAACAGATATTTCCAAGCTAAATGATGCTCTTGGTAGTGCTGGTGTCGATCTACGGGTGTGTCTTGTACTCTTCCAGTTTCATAATTGTTCAGACAAGGTATTCGTATTTCTATCCCAGGCCGAGGAAGAAACTCTCCAGAGGACACACGAACAACAACCCACCTACCGCTCGTTCGAGGACCGTTCACGGAAACAATCTGCGACACCCTCATTTGACACACGCATCCTCGGCGCCACCATGCGCTCCATCGGTACTCAACATAAGATCACTAAAATCCCTGACGACTCAACGAATTACATGGCACTTGCACTCCGTGCGCGGCTGCAAGACCTCGTGACAGCCATGATAACCGCTTCGCATCACCGCAATGATACGCAATTCGACCGCCCTGCTTCGTTATACCAAGACAACTCGCCCATGTGGAGCATCGTCGTACGGAGCGATGTTGCGAAACAGCTGGCAGCGCTGGAGAAGGTCGAGCGTGAAGATGAGACGAGGATCCGGAGAGAGAGGAAAGAAAGGCAGGATATGGCAGCTGCTCATGCCGCTGCACTTGCCGCGCAGGCGAATGGGGCCGCCAACTCCTTGTCTGTGGATGGATTTGACGATGCAGAGGGTGGAGCAAAGAAGAAGAGGAAGAAGGAAGGCCCGGGTGTTACGGCGAGGAATATGTCGGAGGATGTCAGGAAGAAGATGTCGAATGCTGTTGCAACGCAGGCGGCAGGGTTGGGTGGGAGGTATGCGTGGATGAATGCATCGAATGCAGCGGCGGCTACTACGCCGGCAAAGAATAAGGTTGTCGCTACAACGAGTACAAGCACCCCTGCTGCTGCGAGTAGCTCGCCTAATCCGAGCGGTAGTACGACTACACCTGTGACGACGACACCTGTGGCTGCGACTACAGCGACCAGTTCTTGGGCGCGGCCTTACGTATCGACGAAAAAGTCGGTAACTCCGACGACCGCCCCGGAGGAGGAAGATACTCGGACTTTGGTTACTATGCGAGATGCAATGTTTGTGATTGAGAAAGAGCGTGGTCATGGTGGAGGAAGAGGCGCTGTCCGTGGTTGGTCATGATTTTTTGTGATCTTTGTAGTTTATTATACTCGGTTATGTTTTCTGTAAGGTGCGGGTAGGCTACAGCCTTGGAAGTGTATTTGAATGGATCATTATTGCTGCTGCTTTTGAAAGTGTTCAATAATATCACAATTCCCACGATTTACTTATTGTGAATCCGCCAATGAACCATTCAATCATTACAACTTTGGCATCCTCTATGTGATGGCCTCAGCTGATTCAGCGAACGATGGAATTGCTGATATCCGCGAGAAAGAGGACATTTCGAGCTTGACGGACGACTCAACACTACCCACCAAGAAAGGTGACCGACGCATGATTAGTTCTGACACGACTGAGTCTCCTGACGAGGATGAAGAAGATGACGAGGAGGACGAGGACGAAGAGGAGGACGAGGATGAAGAAGAAGAGTATGATAATGACGAGGACGACGACTCGGATGACGACGAGCCAGCGCTCAAGTACGAACGTATTTCAGGTGCGGTGCCGGACCTGTTCAAGAAAGACTCCGCCTCGGCAATTGTTCTTGCGAACAAGCTTATGGTACAGACAACGCATTGTCAGACGGACTTAGTCTCATGTCGTTCGACAGGCGCTTGGGACTCATGCAGGCATCGTGCACATTCTTGACCTCACTGGCAAACGAATAAAGTCGTACAAGCCTCATATGGCGTCTGTTGTTGATATCTCAATGGATGCAACTGCAGACTTTGTGGCTACCGCATCCATGGACGGTAAGTGAACGAAAGACTTGTCCACATATCACTCTTATGTTTGACCCCCAGGACAGGTTGTCATTCGTTCTATGTCTACCGCAGAAACATACTCGTTTGATCTCAAGCGTCCAATGCGCACAGTGGCTCTTGAACCCAACTTTGCGAAACGCAACACACGATCATTTGTATGTGGTGGCCTTGCTGGGAATCTGATTCTGTACGAGAAAGGGTGGCTGGGTCACAAGGAGACTGTATTGCACTCTTCAGAAGGACCAATATGGCAGGTTCGATGGAGAAGTAGGCTTATTGCTTGGGCGAACGATCTTGTAAGCATATCCTGTGCATTGATAATTTTCTTTTAACTCAGATTGTACTAGGGCGTCAAGATCTACGACTACGTTTCACAAACGCGCATTACATTCATCGACCGACCGGAAGAAAGCCCCAGAGCCGATCTTTTCAAGTGCACACTCAAATGGCAGGATGATTCGACGCTACTCATCGCTTGGGCGGATCGGATCAAGGTTTCACGCATCCGGGCGAGACCTAAGACGTCCAACAATGCCACCTTGCCACCATTCATCGTCGAAATTACCGCTGTCTTCCAGCTTGACTGCATGATAGCCGGGATCATACCACATCCAATTCCGACTTCGGCCTCGTCCCCATCCCAAGCATTGGTCCTCGCCAGTGACTCCGCCTCTGTCATCTCTTCAACCCCATCCTCACTCTCTTTGACGTCATTCCTAATTGTCGCTTATAGCCCTTCAGATACTTTCTCTGACGAAAGAACGGATGACCGTGCCAAACAGGCGCGCAAAGCTGCCGAGCGTCCTGAACTTCGCATCATTTCGCGATCGGGTGAGGAGCTCGCAGCTGATGCGCTGAGCATCACGGATTACCATCTATGGGGATGCAATGATTATACCCTTTGTGATGTTCTCGGCAGCGATGCTGCTTCAGATGAGGGACGGTCTTATGTCGTCATGAGTCCCAAAGATCTTGTTCTTGTCAAACCAAGGGATCGAATAGACCATGTTGCTTGGCTCGTTGAACGAAAGCGATATGAAGAGGCATTGCACGACATCGAAATCATTGAGGCTGAGACACCTGAACTTGCTAAAGACGCATCTTTAAGCGTAGTTGAGATCGGGCAACGATACATTGAACATCTCATCAGCGAGGGTTAGTCTTGTGGCCATGTTGTGTACTTTCCTTACTAATTTGTCATGCCAGGTGACTTTGCAAAAGCTGCTCAACTTGCTCCGAAGGTGTGCGGTCAAGAACCGAAGCGTTGGGAAGATTGGATCTTCATCTTCGCAGAAAAGCATCAACTTCATGTGAATGTTCATAGCAGGTTTTCGTTATTGTTCACTGATTGCATGCTCCAGGCGATCATCCCTTATGTTCCCACTGATACACCCCGTCTGGACCATGTCGTGTATGAGATGATGCTAGCTCATTTCCTTACATATGATCGAGAGGTACGGGTCGCTTCGTCAATATGGATCAATTCTTGATCCTCGGTAATAGACTCTCTTCAAAACAATCAAAGAGTGGCCAAGAGAGATCTACAACATTGATGCAGTTATAGTCGCCGTTCGATCAGAGTTAGAGCAGACAGCCTCCACTTCGTCGACAATATCTTCAAGCCCGAGTTCTAAGCTCCTCATGGAATGTCTGGCAGACTTGTACGTAATTATAAAGCTGCACGCACTTCATTATTTACCTACAACTTCTTTTTCCGTGAAGGTACACTGCAAATCGCCAGCCTGGCAAAGCATTGCCTTACTTCCTGAGGCTACGGAGACCAAATGTTTTTGACCTCATTCGAGAATACAACTTGTTCACCGACGTGCAAGATCAAGTTCTGCTCCTCGTACAATTTGATGACGAACTCAGGAAACAACGCAAGCGCGATGGGCAAGTGCTCGATGACAAGCGAAGCGCTGCGATCACACTTCTCGTCGACAACATACACTCAATACCTGTCAGTTCTTGTGACCAATAATGTTTTCTCTGGCTTACCCTCGTTCTAGATCGGGCGCGTCGTACAGCAGCTCGAGAGTAGTCCATACTACCTATTCCTCTATCTTGATGCATTGGCGATGGAAAAGGACTCGAATCTGGTCTCAGATTTCGCAGACCTGCAGGTTGGCAGTGTTACCTTGTCCTCAGGTTCCTCTAACCGAATGACTGTGAAGGTGAAACTGTATGCGGAATACGCTACACCTCGTTTGATCGACTTCTTGCGTGCAAGTGATTACTATAACCTTGAGATGGTATGGTAGTATACCACCTTGGAGTCGAATATTGACCTCCCCTTTTGCAGGCCTATAATGTCTGTCAGGAAAGAGATCTAGTACCAGAAATGGTTTTCCTGTTGGGCAGGATGGGGAACAACAAGAAGGCATTAATGCTTATCATCGAACGACTCGGCGATGTCTACCGAGTATGTATCGCTCCTTCGGAAGATACTCTATACTTAGCATCATCTTGGTAGGCCATTGAATTTACGAAAGAGCAGGGTGACGATGATCTATGGGAGGATCTTCTCAAATATTCGGAGACAAGACCAAGTAAGCAACCAGTTTGCATTTCATTGAGGTCATCCTAACTTCAATCTTCAAGCTTTCATTCGTGGTCTTTTAGAGAATGTCGGAGTCGAAATTAGTCCAATCAGGCTCATTCGACGTATCAAGAATGGGCTGGAGATACCGGGTCTGAAGGACGCGCTTATCAAGATCCTCCAGGATTTCCATCTTCAAATTTCTTTGCTCGAAGGCTGCCAGGCGATCATGAACGGTGACAGCTCAGATTTATCGCTACAGTTACAAAAGAACCAGACGAGCGGATTCTTCCTTGGTGGTAAGTTCTGCTAGATTGACTTGAGCTTGCTACTCAATATTTGATCAACAGCGAAGAGTACTTGTCCGGTCTGCTCGCATTCCCTGCAAGGCAACCCACCGTCGCTTCTCCTTTTGTTCTTATGTCGCCACGTGGTTCACGCGCACTGTGCCGTCGGAGGCGACCAACTACCTCATCAACCCGATCCTGCTCTACGTGTTGTAGGTCTAAGTAACGGTACTGTTGGGCTCAGCGGAAGAATCGCGTTGTCAGTGGCTTGCCTTCCATCTTGAATGTGACAGAGAAAATTGATCATGGTTTTCATCCAGCGAGTCAATAGCTAGATCGAAGATCAGGCAAGGCTGCCCTGTTTGTTATCAGAAATGCGAAGGACTACGGACATGAGTCTGGCTGTGACTATTTTCTAACGTTGTTTTTGGATACCAAATTACATACCCTTGAAAACCCAATATCTATGCTCCGTCTTTCAAGATATTGGGTCAACTGGTCTGTTTTTTACGTGCAGTGTACCCGCGCCATCGAATCACTGCCTCTCATTGCGCCTATTTCTCATAAAATGGAGGGATACAATCAAGTCTCAGGACATCGTCCCTATTCACCCTTGAAGTCCTTCCCTGTGTGGCGTAGTCTGACCTCTTTCTCCTCAGGCGTATTACTTGACCCTTGGACTATAGAATCATATGCTCACGTACGATCGTGAGCTTGATCATCTCCTTTGTAGGTTGCTCACTGCCTCAATAACAAGAATTAGAAAATTTGTATTAGTTACAATGGCGAGTCAAAGCTCCAACCGCTTGTCCAGGATTCGCTTGAGAGGCATTACTCAACCCTTCTTCGATTCTTACCACATCACTATCTTCATTATTTCCCTTCATCCAGTAAATATGGAAGTACTTCTTTGTCTTCTGCGCGGTTCTTGGGCAGGTCGCGCTCATTACTTCCACCGACAGCCGCTACCATCAAAGAGTGAACTCATAGAGGTTCGTATCGTCCATTTCAGGTAATCCTTTCGACGAGTTCCTTTTGCAGAGAGGCTACTGGAACTGTCCGTGGCAGAAGCTAGCATCCTAATGACATTGGAATAAGCCCTGCTTATGCTAGGGGAATGGTGGGAACGGCGGGAACAGTAGGAATGGGGGCAACAGGGTAAATGGGGGAAAAGGTGGCAACAGACAACCCAATGGTCTGAATGGAATATGAATTAAAGTCAATTGTTTTGATTATTTGCGGTATTTCATTCGGTGTAGTTATTGAAACCAGTCCCTGCATACATAGACCAAAAAAACACAACCCGCCTCTCAGTTCATTAGTGTAGCTTGTCGGCGGCAAAAACAGAATTCACCACCATCATCTGAAACATCTTTCTTTATAATGATCTAAGTGTCATCATCCAGATCACACAAATCAAGGACACTCGGAGTTGGCGTTGAACAGGTTACATTTAGGTTGGTGCAGTTGGAGTTGAGGAATGGGATATCAAAGAGAGATGGTTTGCGGGTACAATGGGAGATGAACCTGTGTTTTCTGGAACAGAGGAAGAGATCCTGCGTAGTACGAGGCAACCACTGTCACATTTGGTACATGAAAATGGCTTTCGGTAACAGAAGTGGAGCAGGAGCAACCGGTGACGGTGGCTTTGGATTCATCATGGGCGCTTGCAGAAAAGTTTGAGGTTGCGGAGCTTGGTGGTCTGTTGGTTCTTGGCTCCACTGTTGAGGTCTCGCGTTTACTACCATGCATGTACGGGTTGGGTCGAGAAGCCACAGCAGCCTCTCCCGTGGAATACGGAGCCCCCTGACTTCTCGCTGACCCATTCTGCCTCAGAGGCGGTCCAGGTGATGCAGACTCCTTCAAAGCTACAAGCGCGAAACAGTCCCTTCGTCACACATTGGATGCAGTCGAAACAGATCGAGTGAGGGAAGTTTCTTTCGATATCGATATCAACCTCATCCGATGTTGTCTCGCTTGGGTTCCATCTTGAGGAGATATCCCATATGCTACCACTGGGAGCTTTCAGAGATGTCAACGGGAGGTGTGGGGATCTGGACGGGAATAAGGCGTCTGTACTCGATTTTTAGGTCGTCGAGAACCAGACCACAACAACGTTTTCGGTCTCATCTTCTTCAAAAGAGCTGTCGGGTCAACCTTCATTGACAGAAATTCACGGTGATAATTTCGAATAGGATATTCGCCTGTGTTTGGTAACAGACTAAGAGAAGGATCGTGTTGGTGTGCAGCTGAAGGATACTGAGGTTGATCTTGCAAGAAACTTTAGCACAATTTGGCCATTGTACTAGAAGAACAGGATGGCCTTTGCGCAGCCTGTGACCCAAGCCGTACATGATCCACCGATGTTAGGACTTCCGAAAGCTAGAGCATTATTCCAGTACCAGTCAAAAACCGGCTTACTCTGTTCTCCGTCTCCTGTTGAAACCTCAAGTTTCAAGTATTCACGAATTCCGTCTTGATCAATGCTTTCTAAGATGCTATCTAACGACCCGTACCAATGCCACCTGTTCCAGACCCCACGGCGGAAGCAATAGCCGTAAATCATACTCCAGCGTCTGCGTAGCTGTCGAAGCTCGACATCATGTCCCTTTTGTTTATCCGTTTGATTCCCTCGTCTTCATGTACGAAATAGAAATATTCGCCTCGAGTCTAATAAAACGACACTATGAAAATTTTCGGGCGTGCGTTGGACTTGTCCCTTGCCTCAAACGAAGTAAACAGTAATAGAATCGATTATGTCGATCACAACAAAGGCATGGTCTCGTACACAGCTTTCTATTTGGCTTCATTACCTTTCTTCTAATTCTCCCTCGGCGCCATCTTCGCTTCGCCACGCGAAAACGCACGCATTATCACGTCACCTACTTGCTCTCCAACCCAACGATCCATTTCACCGACCTAGATGATTACGAGATCATCAGACGACACGTCTCCACCAATCCTGATGGAATTGGTCACGGGAAAACGCGAGCAGCTTTATCGGGATAGATTACCTGAGAAGGTTAGCAGACACGCAGTTCGGAAGGCGCTGGCTTGTGGGTAAGGGATATCAACCTTGAATGTGGAGGATGGAGATGAAAGCAAGTGATAGTCGGAAGTGGAAAAGGTGAAGACGTTGATATGATGCTCGATCTAACATACCACTTAAGGATTTTCTGTTTGAACCAGCCGTTGTTGCGCTATTACTTATCATGACACAAATTACGAGATAGGGCAAGGCATGGCATATATGAGTCATAGCTTGACACATCAGTCTCGAGAGGCCAGAGTTGATTTACCCCTTCCCTTTGACTTGCGACACTCTACCTTTTTGGTGAACTTCAGTTTCTCCAAATTGTCGCGCATGCACCTCTTTTTCATCCCGTCTTCTAATCGCTCAAAGGCCTTTAAATGGAGGCATCGGGTTTGTGAGCTTGATAATGGGCGCGCTGGGTATCACAAAAAATTCGTGGATAGAACTGAATTCAAGTTCACGCTTGTTGAGCTTGTTGAGAACCCTGTTGCATGTTGTCTTGTTGTCCGTGGCAGGAAAAGCAAAAAGGCCACAAATCAGGCTATGGTAACCTTCACGTTGGGAATCAAATCTGTTCGGGAGACTATCCAGAGCTTTCAGGGTGTTGTTACGAAGATTTGGATTTGATTTGGGAGCAGAGTCCTCGCCTTTGATCTTCAACGGGCTGTATTAGTACAAGTAACTTGGAAACCATGATTTGTATGACATACGTTTTTCCAAAATTTGGTGGGGTCAATGCTTTTGATGACCTTAATCATCTCTTTTGTGTTTGTTGATGCAGTCCCCCTTGTCCTGTACTTCACTTGCAGTGCAACAGTAAGAAGTTGACCGGTTTCCAACTGTAGTCGACACATCAGGTCGGGTCCAAAAAATTCATCTGGAAATAGAAATGGTGCATTCACTTCAAAGTTCAACCACTGGAGATCATCTGAGGGTTTGGTCGATGTGTAGCCAATAATATTTGATGGTCATGAAGTGCCTTCGATCACAAAACCATTAAACATGTCCACCTTATTGTCAAACGGGAAGATGACCGGAGCAACTCTGAA
>JABCKS010025177.1:0-11824 GCA_018851325.1 Termitomyces sp. DKA19 | reverse complement strand
GATGGGCAAACTTAATCAGATAGTGTTCAATGAGAATGGGAAAGAAAATTGATTGCAATCAACAAGAAAACAATCGAAGAAAAGAAGCGAAACACGAGGGGTGGTGAACACAAACGAGCAGGGATCATGATAAGGAGAACGTGAAGATTGCAGGAGGGACGTAGGAAGGCAGGGACGACGCAGCATAAACAATAATGGGTATTAAATGTAGTCATACGAGGGACAGTGGCAATTGGTGAGCACAGGGACAAGTAAAAATGGAGAATGAAATTGGGAAGTAACGGGACCGGCCTAAGATTCCTTCATACCAAATGAGCTACATTCCTCTCCCCCTCTGACCAACTCGTTTCCTGCTCCATCAGCATCCCCTCCCCTTTCTCCTCACCGCTGAAAAACCTGCCCCACCCAACTCCTGAGTTTAGAGAACGACGCAACCCTTGGACGAGCGGCCACCCTTCTTTGTCCGCGAGAGGAGCGCCGCGCGTGTGGCGTACTGGAAGACCTCGCGCACACCCTCTCCTGACTTGGCTGAACATTCAAGGTAGTGCTTCGCACCAATCTTTTGGCTGACTGCCATACCCTATATTTCGAAGGAGATATCGGTACATCACGAAAGAAGCTGGATGAAGGAGACGTACCTCTTCCGGAGTGACGGGCCGCTGGCTCGTTTTCCTGAGTTCCTCGATCACACGAGGGTCGCGCCTGAGGTCCTTTTTGCATCCAACGAGGATGATTGGAAGACCGGCACAGAAATGCATGACTTCGGATATCCACTGTTACAAAAAAAAATCAATCAATATGTACGTCAGTCTCAGTTTGATTACCACGATGAAGTAATATGATAAAATAGGGGGGAAGTGGTCTGACCTTCTCTTGAACGTTATCCAGAGAGTCCGGTGAATCGACGGCGAAACAGATGAGGATGACATGGGAATCGGGGTAGGAGAGCGGGCGGAGGCGGTCATAGTCTTCCTGGCCTGCTGTATCCCATAGTGCCAGCTCAACATGCTTTCCGTCAACTTCGACATCGGCAACGTAATTCTCGAACACGGTGGGAACATAAACCTGAAAAAAATGGGCCGTTAGCCTCGTGCTTCGTCTCGGGAAAAATACGGGTAGGGTTTAGGGTTGGAATTGCATTCAGAAATGAGTGTGTGGTGATAGAGGTAGATTGCACCAGACGGATAAGGTGCAATACAGGAAAGAACAAGGAATATATGAACAAGCACTCACCTCAGGGAAGGTTCCTTTGGAAAACACGATCAACAAACATGTCTATAAGCCAAGCCAGTAAACCGTGAGCAAATCGCCTGTCCACATCCCACACAAGCCAACACTCGGCTGCATGGCTGTCCACACAAGAGAAGCACACACCTTTCCACAAGCACCGTCTCCAACGATAACGAGCTTCCTTCTGATCTCGGCCATTCTATGTTATAAGCGTCAAAGGCGTCAACGTGTGTGGTCGTATATAGGAGGTCGTGGCGGGACAAGTATAAGGGATGGGGCTGGGCGCTTGGCACTGAGCTGGGCAACGGGTCGCTGCTGTCAACAACACAGCGCTTGAAAGTGAGGATTCCCGGTTTTAAAGCGCCGGTTCAATTGCGCGGGTGCTTACGTAATACGTCTGTGCGTGCGACTTGCTGCTTTTTTCGGGCAAGTCTGCACCGCCAAGCGCACTGCTTTACTGGCGCGACACAGCTTGCGCGACGTGTACAGACACGGAAGAGTCGTGGCCCTGCCACGGATGTGTGTGCGTGGAGCATTACTTTTCGGTGTATCTTGTGAGGTCGTATGACCGGAGGATTCATGACCGGGATGCTGAGCGAGCAACCCAGACATAAAGGACACCCAACAGATGAAAGGAGGTAAATAAAATGTCGTAATTATATAACTGCGCTATTTTTGCTGAACGAAAGAGGACCTCTTAATAAAGTGTCGTGAAGCCGTACTGTCTTATGATGTGCTCTTTGCGGATCATATATTATATATTGTGCCCATATAACCTTCCCAATGCTCAAGATCATCAACGATAAGTGAACATCGATGATCATGACGTTTTCACTTCTCGCTGGCTCCACATGACTTATAAATCTCGAAACACCTTGACTTTCACCCACATATGCGCCTTGGTAGATTTCTCATACTCACTGCTCTATCTCACGAGCTGCTAGCCTTGTTCCGGGACTTCCACGTCGATCGGGGGCTGTCTTCCTACTAGTCTATTCTTCGAAGGCCCAAATTTCCAACACCGCCCCCGAACCCGAATAAGTTACAACCTACCACCGCAGGGGCAACCTCGCCCCATCGCTCAGCGTTTTGAACCTAGTTCCTGCTAGTAAACATGGGTCACTAGCTCATTTAGTATCCGATGCCATTGTTGGCCAACTTGGGTACAGTTATTCTTCTTTTGATGATTAGATTAGCGTGCATACTTCGGATACACCGTCAATCCCTGAGTCGAAACAACTTGGGCAGTTTCTCACACACGCGTCCACCGCAGCTCCTTCTCGTGCCTTTGTTTTCTTTCAACATACAGCTGGAATCTCACCGTACAGAGTACATATCCTTCCCACTGAGCTTGAATAACATAGGTGGTTCCCTGCCTTGTCATCTGTGACATTCGGACAAAACTTTCGGCCCCCCCGTCTGGCACCGTCTGCAACGTCGATCCGCTCGTCGTACGATTCGATTCTTAGCCTCGTTTCCTGAATGCTTGTTTTCAACATTTCTCAAATAAGGTCCGATTATGCAACAAAATCGTTTTGTGTGACGAAAAGAGCCTTGATTTTTACCAATCTCCGAGACTATCGGTATTCAGACATATCTATGGAGATCTCTGACGATCACGGTGATATTCTCTTTCAATCGGGAGAATACAGCGGATATGTTATCCGCTAGGGCCACAAGCAATTCAATAATCGATCTCACTTTGACACGCTTGTCCTGCGGGTGTCTCTGAAACAATTGTATTTAACTATCACCATTTGTTCCTCTTCAGGTACCCAGGGTAAGGTGTGATCAACAGACAAACAGAAAGAATACACACTCAGCATCCCTCTCGCGCGAGAGTAGTTTTCACCAACTCATAATCGGGACTCGTTGGAACGGCCCGACGCCTCTCTGAAGAAGAGACTTTCCTGCTTTCTTTGATAAAAAAAAGTCTCTGGGAGATACCAATATAAAGATCGATGAATGAACTGGGGACCCGATCTATCGCCACTCGCTCAAGGACCTATACAACAAAACAAAATATAATAACCTCAAGCTTAGGGACACTAGCAGAACAGCACAGACATGCGTCCACACCTGAAACATCTAACTCTTTTCTTTCTTTCGACTAGCTCACGCGTCGTACATGGTTACGCCGTTCCAAGTCAGGAGGCCCAGACCAATCCCACGGAATCAACTACAAAAGTCCTCGTTTTAGGAGGTGGCGTAGCGGGCGTTATCGCTGCGCGTACACTACATGAACAAGGAATCGACGATTTCGTCCTTATTGAGGCTCGGGACAAGCTCGGTGGCCGCTTGCATAGTATGCCGCTCGGTGATCATATCGTAGAGGTCGGGGCAAATTGGATACAGGGAACACAGACGGGTAATGGACCGATTAATCCTATCTGGCAATTGGCACGAAAACATGGGCTCGAGACCCATATGAGCGATTTTTACGGCAGCTTGAGTGAGTTTCTATACTTGTCCGGAGATTGGGGCTCAGCTTTATGATGCAGAAACGTTCGATGAGACCGGCGAGGTAGATTTTGTGGATGTGTTTAATGAAGCCGTGAATAATTTTGACGATTACGTGCACTATAGTGGTACGTCGCGTTTCAAACTTTCGTCATATTTACGCTTTGACTTTTGTCTCCAGGTGAATGTTTATCCAGGAATCTGGTAAACTTGACAGCACGAAGTACGTATGACTATATCGGGAAGAGACCTTACAATGCCCATGAAATGGCCGCTGAATATATGAATGTAAGAAAACGTATCTCGCGACAGGATCGGGGATCTTTCAATTAATTGTGGTTTGCAGTTCGACTGGGAATATGCTCAGACTCCACTTCAGTCATCTGCAATTGCCACCGCGCGGGTAAGCTGTAATCTAGTGACTGCAATCTGCTTATGCGCCACACATTAGAATTCCAATTTCACTTCTACAGCAGAAGCAGGCGGATTCTCCGACGTTAACTTACTGAGTATTGATCAACGTGGTTATCAAATGTTTATTGAGCGGGAAGCGGAGTCTTTCCTCAAACCAGAGCAACTCCGTTTGAATACCCTCGTCAAATCCGTTGAATGGTCCGATTCCAGTGTCAAAGCTGTTTTTTCCAATGGGTCCTCGGTTTCTGCAGATTATGCCATCTGTACTTTTAGTCTTGGTGTTCTTCAAAACGACGACGTCAAGTTTGAACCTGATTTCCCTAGTGAGTTTCCTCCTACTCATCGTTGGTAGATATCATCTATATCACTATCTAGATTACAAGACGGAAGCTATTGCGAGCATGAAAATGGCAACATATACGAAGATATTCCTCCAATTTCCTCAAAAGTTTTGGTTCGACACAGAGGTTGGAACATGATTCTACCGTTGATTTCTACCGTTTATTAAATCGATGCCTGATTCTATGATGTGCATATCCAGTTTGCTCTTTATGCTGATTCTGAACGAGGAAGATATCCCGTATGGCAAAGCCTTGATAAGGAAGGCTTTTTACCCGGATCTGGAATTCTCTTGGTAACGGTCACCGTGAGTCTCGCGGATCTTCAGAACGCTCTTTATTAGCTTACGGATAACAGGGCGACTACTCGGAGAGGATTGAAGCTTTGTCGGACGAAGAAGTAAAGGAGGAGACCATGAGTGTTCTCCGAAACATGTATCCCAATATCACGATACCTGAACCTCTAGACTTCAAGTTCTACCGATGGTTCAACGACCCATTATACCGCGGCTCATACTCAAATTGGCCTCCCAATTTTGTAAGGCAACACCATGACAATTTCAGAGCAAACGCGGGGAGACTCTACTTTGCTGGAGAAGCTACCAGTCAGAATTATTATGGTATGTTCATGCTTTTCATTCTGAATGTGTCTGGTTCAACAGATCACCTACACTATTTTAAGGATATCTGCACGGAGCCTACTTCGAAGGCCGTGATATTGCAGACGTGGTAGCAAAATGCGTCAACGGTAATGACTGTGTGCCACTTCATCATCATGACGAAGTCAAGAACATTGTATCTTATTGATTTGTAGATAGTTATGTAATTGTATGTCACTGAGTAAAACCGAATTTGCAACGATAGTCCAATCAATCTGCATTGTAACAATTCAAGCATAAGTACACTCTATAATCAAGCAAGTGTACCGTGTAGGATAGACCGTTGCGCTGAGGGTAAAGAGAAAATGATATTTAGTCATGTCAGCTACCCCCGGAGCAAAGCATCATATTAACATCTGTCATCGTCACGTGACACAACGAATAATTTAATTTGACTTGACGTATATGGCCAAGGTGATCCCTTTTACTCGGCACTGCGGTAGATCTTCGGGAGTCAATTGCGTGCTTTCCTCAAGCATACAATAGCTCGTTTACAGACAGACCACCAGGGTATAATAGGCGCCAGTGGAAATGGGCATCTATCATCAGTTCCCTACTAATAGTATTAATCCGAGAAAGCATACACAGTGCATCTTCGCATCGTAAAGTCTTCAGTATCAGGTCCAAATGATACACGGAAGTCCGACTTCCCGAATTCTACCCGTTCAACAACCAATAAATGGGAAATGGGAAACTGGGGAATCTTATCAGGCTAAAACTAACTCTTGCGTGTTCTCAAGTAAAAAGTGTAAGTACGTTTCAGCTGAATTTCTGACGTACTGACGAACGAGGTCAGGTATTGGCATGGGTACATCACTGATATCATAAGTTTCATGAACATTCCCTGACTTCGACTGGCCATGGAGTGAGCTGAAATTACCTGTGATCCACATGTTCGACTAGAACGTACCAACAGGGCAAGTTCCTGTGAACACGAGGGCATTGAGCTCCTTCGCCACGGCGCCGACCGTTTCCGAGCGGAATTTGCTGTAGAAGTCATACGCATTGACAACTTTGTCGGTACAGTACGTCGCTGTCATGCTGAAATAAGTTGCCGTTCCACTGCAGATGCTCATCACCCTCATTTCCTCCGTATACCTCACAAGTGTGAAGCCATCCAGCCCCAAAGTGCCATTGACCGCGGCCAGGGAGAATTGCATAACAGACTGGGTAGGGGACCGATGGTACCCTACGAGTTGCTCAGTGAAGGTGGAAGTACCGATACTGCCGGTACGAGTAGAGCCTATGGTGTTGTCCTCGCCATAGGTTGCATTCACGTGGCCAATCTACGTCGAATGCAAATTATATTGAAGAATAAATATTGAAGCACGTAAAATTTACTCACATACCACTCAGAGTTGAAGAAGGATCCGGTTTTGTTGGTAAATTCCTCCGCAGGAGTGTTGAACTGCCAGATGCTGCTTTGAAAGCCGGAATAAGTACCCTCTGGGCACTTTGGGTCCTCTGCCGTCAGGATTCTCCGGGAGTTCTCGGCCGCTCCTAAAGCCAAGAGGGCAGTCGAGGCGATGAAGAGAGAGTGAATGAGCATGACAACGGAGAAGATGTCTATAGGGTGTATGGATGGGTAGAAGCAAGTCTATATATGCAGACGACATTCATGGCCGCTCTCTCGCCTCCGGATCAGCATTCTAAGCATGAGTTTACCACAAAAGTGACAGCATGCCTCTTGCTTCGGATAGAGCTTGGATGTCGAACATTGATCTATCAGAGAAGGGCCCCGGAACCGAGTAGATATGCAGACCAAGAGAGAATCAACTATATCGAAGTTCAGACTTGAAGAGCACCTTACTTGGATGTAGTGGCTTTCGAAGGGATCGTACCCTGGGTCACTCCAATGAAGGATTACCATCACGTGTGCTGACGACATCATCCATCCTCCGATTTACCTATTATTTTACATATTTAAATATTCATGATCATCCTTGATTATTCAATATAATCATATATCATTGTCTACCTGCCTATCTTCTTATGAAATTGTAGATTGTTTCTCATAATTTTGACTCAATTTGAGCCTCGACGTCCTCGTCCCTTGACATTGTGCCGAAGCGGAGATACAATCAGCAGTGTGACACACCGTGACAAAAGACTCATCAAACCTTAATTCCTTTTCTCCAGTCGTGGATATTCGTTAGCCGTGAATAGATTCAATAGAACGATTAATTTTCCATTGATAATCTCGATATTACCCTAGAATTGCCTGCCTGAATCATGAAGCCGAAGGATCCGGTCTGGATCACTTCTACCAGAATGAAAACAACTGTAACTTTGGCTTTCGATGTAAGTTCTGCACTAGGGTTGAGGCAGAGCACCTTAGAGTGATTTAACCCTAAGATGGAGAACTAGTAAAAACAAACACTATAGAGTACCTGTACTTGGTACCCACACTAAATAAAGGACAAAGTTGCTAAGGCTTGTCACTAAGCCATTAAAGATGATGAGGGTGAACAGAAAAAAGATCTGAAGCTGGAGAGCTAAGAGATACTAAGGGGGACAAAACTCTATTTTTGCTTGGTATGTACAAAAGGTATTTATACTAGTTGTAAATATAGTGTTTAAGAAGGAAAGATTGTTGCTGCAAGCAATGGTGTCTGCCAAAGTGTCTGTAATGCATACTGGGTGTCAGGATGGTAACTAAGTGTATGTATGCAGTATTAAAAGGTGCATAATATGTGTCAATAAAAAAGAGAAGCATACCAAATGTCAATATTTGAAGTGTAGATGCTGGTCAGGTATGCTAGTAAGCAAGACAAGAGAAATGAAAGTTAAGGGAGGTCATGTGTTCTTCAGTATATGTTTTGAAAAGGGAAGTACCATTGTTGCTAGGGGATGTTGCTAGCAATCATTGCTAAGGGTAGGTCTCAGCCTTGCCATTCTAGACCTAAAGGCTAGACTCCACATGATGAGGCTTGTGATTCAGAAGTCTCATAGTCACTAAGATCCTATGCAAAAAGCTACCTTATTCCAGCCCTGAGGGCCAGACTATATGTGATAAGTCATGTGACTCATGCATGACCTGTAAAATGAGAATCAAGAAAATAACAAGGGATATGCAGTCCTGTGTTGTGTCCAAGTCAGGTGCTGTCCAGATAGGATAGTTGAAGATGTCAGTAACAGTGCTTAGCAACAAATAGGTCTTATCACCACCTCCAACTGTCTATTAATTGTCTCAATAGTAGACTTCCCTAGATTAGTTTCAGCTTCAATTTAATGCAGAGGATACCTTTGAGTAAGGAGAAAAGCAGTAGTAAAGTATTATACAAAAAAAATAGCTTCTATAATGGTAGTTAAAGGTCAAAATATAGTTCAACCAACTTGAACCACTTCTATATATATATGCAAATATGGTTATATGTGAGTTACTCTATGTAGAAGAGTAAATGTAGTTGTTGTACTAGACAGGTGAAGGTACTCTTCTATTTCCCAGTTAACATGCTCTATCTATTCATCTAACTGAGGGTAATAGGCTATGGTTAAATAGAACTTTACTCTAAGTAGGTGGTATAACTCCCAAGTGAATTGTACTATGAATTGAGGGTCTGGTCTAAGACATATCTATCTGATAAACTATAGAGCTTCCAGACATTCTTTCAGTATAGGTTGGCTACTTCTAGAGCTGAGCAAATAGTATAAGTAGGGATGAAGTGAGCTTGGTTTTTACAAAGATCTACCACTACTACAACTGCATCATATCCATAGGCATCTTAGAGTTTAATAATGCAATCTGTTGAAGTGACATTCTAGTGAGCAGCTGGGATTGGAGAAGGGTGGAGTTAATCTAATGGTGACTGATAATTAAGCTCAATATAGAGGCACAGATTATAAATACTAGTGTAAGTGCCTATATATCAGGATATCTGAGGCTATCAATAGTTCCAGGCCAGCTCCAAGGTTTTCTACCTACTAGGATGCCCAGCCATCTGAGAGTTATATTGCTGCTTTGCAATGTGCTGTAAAAGTTCTAGGATGTTGGGCACATGGATACATCCTTAGAAAATCAGCAGTCTATCCTGAAGGCTCTGCTCATTTCCATGTAATGATTTAACTCCACTGGTATATTGTGCCTGAAGAGCTGGTGCAGCCTAAGCTATGGCATCTTTCTATGCCCCCCTCCCAGTTCTCTTGTTATATATCCTTGAAAATGTTTGACTTGTTCACTTGGACCACAATCTTTTCCAAAGCATGAATGGTAAAAAGCTATAGCTTGAGAAGTACAATACTGTCAAGAACATAGTATAGCAATGGAAGTTTCTACAGCAAGCTGCCTTTAATCCCCTTAAGCAAGCCATTACTTTTAAACCAGTCCTTCTATTCCTTAATGATGACTCTTCATTCTATATCAAAGCTAATAGCTTAAACTTTGCTATAGAAGTAGTCCTTTTCTAGTCAGTCAAAGAGGGATAGAAAGTAGTATCCTGTAGCCTTCTATTCTAAGAGCCTTAGTGCAGTAACAGAGCTATAAGATCTATAAGACTCAAAATGAACTCAGAGGGGCTGCAGATGGAAGTGGAACCAGAACTGGAGCCAGAACCAGAGACACAAACAATGGTGGAAGTGGAAGCAATAGTGATCTACCAACTTGAAACCCTGAGAAGGGAGCTGCAGCACTTCTTAGACCACCATGCATGGGGTTCATAGCAAAACTCATTGAAATCAGTGAGAAATAACATGCTGATGGAAATGCTGATTCCACATAAGCATTATAGAAAACTGTGGAGTTATGTTCAACAGTCAAGGACCTAGCTAAGGCAGTCACTGCTCTAGCAGCTCACCAAGACACCAAGCCTGTGATGGAAGGGGAGAATAATAGAGGACTCCAGGAAGTAACAGGGACAAAGACAGCCTTTGCCATGGGACTAATTTACAAACCTACTAAAGCCAACCCGGCCCACACCAAGGCAATAACCCACTGCCAATACATCAACCCCCACTCTCCTAAAGACCAATACCACCCTGCTTGCCTCATTGTCATCCCACAGGGAGCAAAGTTTGACACCAACCAACTTCATCCATGCCAAATCATAAACCTCATTAATAACCACCTATTCAGCTCAAATGAAGCAGAACACCTATGCATAGCATTCATATATTACAATTACAATCAGACCCTTGTTATTATAATGCAGAAAGACCAGAAAGGCAAAGAACTTTGACAACATGCAGGAGTCTTCTTGGACATCTTCAGGGTGCTGGCCCACACTATCAAGATGATCACAGATGACAGACAATATAAAGTCAGAATTAATGGCATGTGGACAGGGAGAGATAGCAAAGGCAATGCACACACCTCCAATAATCTCCTGAAGGAAATTAAAAAGTTCAACCTGATCATGTCAAAGGTAAAGCTGATTGGTAAGCTCAGATAGTTATGCACTGAAGCAGATCTAAGGCAGAAGGAATACTCATCAGTAGTACTGGAGTTTGCAAAGGAAGATGATGCCAATGCAGTCCTCATGACAAATTACATAGTAATGTACACTAACTTCTGTGAAGTTGTCTATCATGCAGACAGGCCACCAGTACTACAATGCAATAAGTGCTGGAAATTTGGGCATTATGTATTGTGGTGCACACAACCTATAAGATGCCATATATGTATGGGAAACCACAGTGAGACTGAACACAAACAAGGAATTCCAGTGTATGCTTGAAGACACAGAACAAGTGGAGACCACAAGCTAGACAGAAAGAGAAGTAGTGAAATGTGCAAACTGTGGTAGTGGCCACCCAGCAACTGAAAGGAACTCTCCAGAGAGAAAGAGATACCAGATAATAGCAAGAGAGAAGGAGATGGGAGAGATAGAAGGGGGGGGAGTTCTGAGAAAGAGGAAAGGTGAAAGGAAGAAAGCAAACATGCTGGAGGTAGTAAGGAAGGAAGGGGTAAATACAGACACAGCAACAAATGCAAAGTCAATAATGGCTGGTAACAATAATAACAGAAACACAAATGAAAACAAAAATGCAAGTAAGGGTACAAGCAAACCTATGGCCCTTGAATGACTGCTGAATGAGCAGGGGAAGGGGATGAAAAGCTGGGCAGATGATGAGATGGAGGGACAGGAAGTGACAGAACAAATGTTACACAGTAATGTCCCATCCATATGAAGACAAAGCCTATTCAAATTGCACAGCTCAATACTAACTACAGTAACACTGTCTGCCATATAATGCTAAACACATATATAGATAAGTTTGATATAATACTGGTCA
Organism: Termitomyces sp. DKA19; assembly: GCA_018851325.1. NCBI lineage: Eukaryota > Fungi > Basidiomycota > Agaricomycetes > Agaricales > Lyophyllaceae > Termitomyces > Termitomyces sp. DKA19. The sequence continues at coordinate 492 of JABCKS010025177.1, read as the reverse complement.
CAGAGCCATGGTGGAGGGAGATAGAAAATGGGCAATGTGGCCCAGCAGTGCTAGGGGCCTGGACCCTGATCCCACCAATAGCATGTTGGAATCGCCGATAACCTCGAATGTCAGAGGTGGCCAACAAATGGCCACCGTCACGGCCAATGGCCAATATTCTTTCTTTCTTTCTTTCTATGTTTCCCTTACCATTGATTACTTATATCACAATCAACCATTGTCTCTGTTACACTTATATACCGCATGTACAAGACAACACCCTCAGTCAATTATACATGACTGAGGGTGAGTAAACTACACAATCCAGACTGATACTTATACTAATATTGTACCTCAGGATATTGGACTTACGATATCTGCATAGGTACGACTTGAATATAGTCAATTATACACAACTGAGGGATATTGGACTTACGATATCTGCATAGGGTTCTAACAGGTTATGGGACCTTGCTATCACACTCACTGAAGCTTTAGAACAACTGAACCCTA
>JABCKS010025176.1:0-23066 GCA_018851325.1 Termitomyces sp. DKA19 | reverse complement strand
GCATGTTATTCAGTCTTTTGGTCAGAATATATTACAGTGCACAAGCAAATGAGTTGTTCCCCCTATTATGCTGCTATTAGTACCCATCCCCTTCTTCCCACTGACATTGTTGAAGTGACATATCTGCAACCACTGCCAAATTCCCTTTTGTCTTCTACCAACCTTATAGCCCACTGAGCAATCAATTTACAATGTCACCAAGAAGATTTCAAGCAACTCCACAACACTGTCTTTAGTGCTTGCCATTTAGCTGCTATTTGTTTTGAAACAGAACATGCCACTACAATTCATAACTATAATTTTCAGACCAGTGACCTTGTATTGATAAGAAATACTAGAATCAAGGTGACTCATAACAAAAAGATGAGGCCTCATTACTTAGGCCCTTTGGTGGTAATATCTTGTAACTTATGGAGGCACTTACATTCTTTGTAAATTAGATGGTTCAGTTTTGCATTGACCAGTAGCCACCTTTTGCTTAATCCCATATTTTGCTAAAGAATGCATATTAGTGCCTAGCAATGCTTTTGACATCAATACTTCCCACTTACATGAACTTAAACAAACCAATCTAGTGGACAATAATGACATTAGCAATGTTGCTAATAAAACCAACAACTAAAGACCATTCAACCAATCACGAGACTGGGTTGACTGAAGACAGTCAAGATTTCAGCATAGGGGAGGATGATAAGACCCATCTGTCACTGAATACAGTTACCAACATCTCTGACTATCTTATCTAGACAGCACATGACCTGGGGATCAGCACAAGATTTTGCACAAGACTTTAATGACCACAGGATTTTTTTGGATCATAAGCATTTATCACATGGAGCCTAGACCATGCATCTAGAATGACCTTACCAAAAGCCCCCTTAGTGATGTTTGCTAGCAACAATTCTTAGCAACATAGGCACTTTGCTTTCAAAATGAACATATAGACATGTGACCTCTTGGACCCTTAATTTTTCTTATCCCAATTACTAACATACTTGAACAGCATCTACACTTCAGATACTGACATTTGGTATGCTCTTTATTTTCATTCTGACACATAGTATGCACATTTTAACATTGAATACTTACATTTGGTTATCATCTTGACACCTAGTATACACTTTGGCAGACACTGTTACCTGTGGTAACCATCTTTCTTTTTAGGATACATTACTTACAAATAGTATAAATACCCCCTGTACATACCTAGAAAAACAACAAAGAAATGGACAGAGCAACCCCAAGTACTTGGCCCTCAGTATCTCCCTCAGCTTCAGAGCTCCTTTTTATTCACCCTTGCTATTATTAACAGCTTAGTGACAAGCCTCAGCAACCTCATTCTCAATTTAGCATAGTACCAAGTATGGGTGCCTTAGTGTTATAGTGTCTCAGCAATGTTAGTGACTACAGCTAGTGACTAGTTCTATGTATTCCCCAAGATCCTTTCTGTTTGACTTACATTCTTGCCCTATTCCTTCCTTGTTGCTGGGCCTTTACCAACCTTAGCAACATCTTCTTAGCAATTGTTTACCCAGTGACTTGTGCTTAGCCCCTTTCATACTTTAGCAACTTTTGTTTACCTTACCTACATTCATATCACATACCACCTTCCCCTCTATTCCTATTCTATTTTTTGTTTAGTGACTTAGCAACATACCATTAGCATTTAGCAACTTAGGCTGACATTAATGACTCCTTTCACTTGCACCCCTTTCTTACCCTACTCTATACAGCTCTTGCTCTCTGGGACAATTACCAACTTGCCCTCATACATATCCTACTGCCAGCTACCCTATCTGGTTGCCAGTGCACTCTAGGTCTTCCTTTTGGTTTCCTGCATGGCAGCTAGGCAGCATAGGAGCACATCAGCATTTAGCACAAAAGGGGGTATGAGGGTGACAGATTTGCCAGGACATAATCATGCTCATAGGGCAACCTGTTGTAAGAACTGTTTTACACTCAAATGACCCTGTAAAGGACATACAAAGGCCTTCTATGTACAAAAAGGAGGGTGAATGGCAGGTAGATCTATTGCTGATGCTCAGAAAGCACAGAGAGCATTAAAAGGGAAGTCTAACCTCTCAAAGTATTTACCCAAAACCAACACTACTATGACACCTTCCCCAAAGTCTTTTGTTGCTGTCACAGGAGTGGATAGAAAGATGTGGTATATAGATCCATCATAGCTTGAGCAGCCTCCAGCTCCCAAAACAGTGGCTATTGCAAAAGTCAATACATCTCTTTCAGAGTCACTCCTTGACTACAGCACAGAGTAATGGGAACATATTGGATTCTCAGCCATAGATGACACCAGCACCACAATAAACTGGAATGTACAAGTAGGACCAATCATAGAGAACATACTCACTGCAGATGTAACCCCAACAAATCATTCAGGACATTCACTGGTTCTCTTCCTAGATACCATGCCATTCCTCATAGACTCTGGTGCAACTGTCCATATTTCACCATACTGCAAAGATTTTCTTACCCTATGTCCAATCCATCCATACAATGTGAAAGGGCTTGGTGGATCCACTGTCATAGCAATCAGAATTGAAACATATGGCTCCACATTGCTAAAGGGGCTGATATTGTTCTGCAGGATGTCCTATACATTCCAAATGCTATCATTTGCCTCATATCTGTCAGCTCTCTTGCTACATGTTCAGGTTTAGATACCATATTCAACAACTTGTCAGTCAAGATTCTTGACTGTCCTCAACATGACAAAGACTGAGATGGTCCCAGGTATGCCCTCTGTCTTCTCCTCAAAGCTACTTAAATTTAACTCATGTATCCTTGGCAAACAGACAAGGAATGCAGTCCCAAAGGTGTGGGAGGAAGGATGGAGAGTGACATGGAAACTTGAGATAGTATGGGTTGATCTAGCTGGCCCTCAGGCTGTAGTGTCTTGTGTAGGATATAAGTATATCATGAATATCATTGATGACTATACAAGTGAACACTGGTCAATACTGCTGCATAACAAGGCTGAAGCTCTCCCCCACCTCAAAACATGGCAACTAGCATGAGAAAATGAGGTAACTAGGCACTTATTGCATCAGCCATAATGGCAAACTTGATGGATAAAATATGCAGGCATGGCTCATGTCCCCTGGGTCAGAACAACAGCATGGAGCAGCTTATACATCTGCACATATCAGATGCATCAAATATATGCATTATACTCTTATGGGCAAGGCTCATGCCATGTGGATAGCTGCAGGATGCCCCCCTAACCTGTGGGATGAATTCTACATGATGGCTTCTCACATTTATAAGCAAACTCTTACAAAATCCTTATAAAACATGACCCCTCATGAAGCATGGATGGGCTAATAGCCAAAGTACTCATACATGTGTGAAATAGGGTGCAAGGCCTTTGTTCTCATCCAGTCAGAACATAATCCTAAGATTTATGCACAATCTATCAAGTGCATATTGATTGGATATGCTAAAGACTCAAAGGTGTACAGATGCTATGACAAGTCAACTGGAAAGATATATGAAAGTTACCACATGAGATTCTGTAAGAGCTATGAGGAATCATGTTGGACACCTGTATCATTTTCACATCCTATCAACAACAAACAGCTGCCTGCTCAGCACCAACTTGACCTTACCAGCCCTGACAACAACAGCACAACCATCTTAGGAGGAGCATCCAAACACATCCCCCACCTGCAACCTAAACCTGTTGAACACATCCCACTGCTGCAACCTAAACCTGTTGAACCTCAGAATATACCAGTTGTCACCCAACTCCATTGATCCCAGCATATACTAGTACTGACTTTCAGAGCTGACCCTGACAATGCTCCATGATCTTAAACTCAAAAAGCCATACAAGAGTCTATTGCAGCTGGAGAGTGCCTACAAGCATAACATAAGGCAATGAGGGCTACCAATCAACAATTGGGAGTGGCCAATCAAGGTACTGAGGACCAGATTGCAGATCAAGATCTGGACAGTCCCAATCTAGCCAACATTACATTGTTGCAAGAAATTGAGTATCTGTTGACTGCCACTTGTGAGCTCAAAGGTCATCCCTTAGTACCAGAAATCAGCAACAAACCACATACCTGGGCCAATGCAAGACAGTCTGGCAATGCCAGTCATTAGGAGGCAGCATATCAAGATGAACTCAACTCTCTGAAGGACATGGGTGTATACCAACTTGTACCCCATTCAGCAGTACCAGCTGGCCAAAAGGTCAGAACTGGGTGCCCTGTCTTTAAAATCAAGCATGACAAACACAGTAATGCAGTCAGGTTCAAAGTTAGACTAGTATTTTGAGGTCACAAACAAGTATATGGTCAAGACTTCACTAAAACTACATCACCCACAGCATGCATGGAATCATGGCAGATCCTACTTCATCTGGCAGCTGCAAAAGGGTGGGATGCAACTCAGATCAACTTGAAGATGGCATTTCTTTATAACATTCTCCCTGAAGACAAAGTACAATTCATGAAGCAGCCTAAAGGATTTGAGGAGCAGGGCAAAGAGGACTGGGTATGGATGTTGGTAAGGGGATTGTATGGCATGAAACAGGCAAGAAGAATTTGGAATCAGGCAGTTAATGACAACATGGCTTCTTAGGGATTCCAACATCTGGCAAGCAAATCCTGTATCTTCTACCAAGCCACTGATTGCAGTACTGTCATTGCAGCACTCCATGTCAACAATTTTCTGTCCATTGCAAGCAGCAAGGAAGAAAATGAACATTTCAAAGCCCAAATGCATTGAGCCTGGATGATTTCTGATCTTGGAGTCCTGTGCTTTGTAGTGGGAATTGCTGTGGAATGGGATCCCCCTAACAACTGTGTAAAGCTGTCACAGACCAGGCTCATTGATAAAATTGTCTCCCAATTTGGCCAGAAGGATGCCACACCCCTATTCCTGCCTATTGAGATTCACTATCTCAGGAGGAGCATTGAGCCATGGAAATTACTCCATACTGCCAGCTGGCTGAGTGCTTGCTCTACCTAGCTATATCTACTCGACCCAACATTGCATTTGGGGTACAACAACTCACACAGTATCTAGACTCATATGCAACTCCTCACTGGAATGCTGCAATACACCTGGTTCATTACCTGGAAGGAACGTGTGATCTCCAACTTTATCTTGGAGGATCAAACACTAACATAGATCTCAATGGATTCACCAACTCCAACTGGGCAAGCTGCCCTGATACTCGACATAGTGTTGGAGGATATTTATGGAATCTTGGATTGGGTGTGGTGTCATGGGCTGTCAGGAAGCAGCAGACAGTAGCTGCCTCATCTTGCAAGGCAGAATATATGGCTGCATTCAAGAGTGCTCAGGAATGCATCTGGCTCCAAGCCCTGTTGAAAGGCATTGGTTTTGATCTCATGGACCATCTGACTAAAATGTTCTGTGACAATGACTCCATGATTGCTCTGTCCAAGGACCCTCTCCTGCATGCATGCATGAAACATGTAGATATCAAGTATCATTTCCTCCGCAAATGTGTTCAATCTGACAAACTAGTCCTACTTCATGTTCCATCCAAAGAGAATACTGCAGACATTTTTACGAAGGCTCTTCCCACACCTGCATTCACATACCTTTGTCCCTGTCTCGGTCTTTGCTAAAGCCCCATGATACCATGTGAGGAGGAGCATCTGGGTGAGGAGGAGTGTTAGCATTTCACATATCACACCAGCCACTCATCATACAGGGCCACTGGCCACTGTCACCAATGCTTTGTCTTCAACGTATGCTTTGTCTATCTACATATTCTCATTGTTCTACACACTTGTATATATACAGCTACATTAGACGATCCCCTCAGTCAATTCTACCGGACTGAGGGGTGAGTAACTGAACGTATCATTCTATTTACGTATAGACTGACTGTACCTGTAGAGTAAACTTACACTTGTTCATAGGTCTGGCTTCTAACAAAGGGAAGGCTAGGAGAAGGACAAGGAAGAATTCAAAGTGAGTTGTCTCTGTTGCTAACCTCTTACCAACTGTTACTTACTTCTGCATCAGGAGCTTATTCAAGATGTTTCTAACAACAAAGAACTAGTAGGACGTCTGTGATGGAGAAAGGAGATGACAGTGGTGGATATGGGTCTGAGCACTAGGGTGGTGTTGGAGAAGGCAAAGGGTAAGGTGACAGTGTCAGCAGAAGAGAGGCAAGCTTTTAAGGAGAGTCAAGGAATGGTAAGTACCCAGCAACTATCACTATTACAATTGCTAACCACTTTCTTAGTACAACAACTGCTGAGCCAACAGCAACCCAGAAGGCTGCTGGTACCTGATGGGAAGCTGCCGGAAGCATGTATAGGCTGGAGTGGTATCATCAGCAATTGCTAAGCCTGTCTGTATTCGACACTTCCCCCTAAAACAAAGCTTAGACAAATCATTCACATAGAAGTTGCCTTGCATTCTTCAATGTTAACGTGGCGGTGACTGTAACTGAACGCTCAGATTGCGAAGAGGCGGGCGTGAGTATCTATTTCTATTATTTTTGGCCCGGGAAGAACACCGGCAATCAAGCGGCCAAGTCATTTATATGCACAAGCCGTGGTAAAGTGAACTTTCGAACTTGTTTCAATGTCACTCTGAGATGCGTTGCTCCAGAGGATATCACATACGCATTACCGTTCAACGTAAGCCAGAACTATCCAGGTCTCAACGTCAAGCTGCCGAAATCTCTATACCTTCCTGTTTATTTGAAAATTTGCCTGCCCATAGGAATCATAAGAAGGAACCTCTTCAGGCTACAGATCAGTACAGCTCCCAGTCCAAACCATCAACTCAAGACTATCGATTTGGGCCTATTCGGATTGATTGGGTTGACTTTGAGGACATGAATAGAACACCTTATGCCGTAGGAGAGGAAAGAGAAACCAACAGAGGTTCGGCTATTGTCTCTGTTTTGCTGTAATGGTCGAGGAGCCTTATGACAGAGCAGGAACTCTTCAGGCAACATTTGTCCCGCGCACTCGCAGCAAATCCGGGACCACCAATTTGCCTGAAGGAATAGTACATGTTTTCCGGGAGCCTGCGACTATAGACAAACCGCAAGAGCTCGAAGCTCCATCACCTTCACCAGCAACTGAAGATTCTGATGGAGTCATGCTCGGAGTTCTTGCAGTCCCAGCTTACATGACTCCCTCAGACTTTCTGACGTTTGTCGCTCCTGCCGTGGAAGGTATGGCTCACCTTCGTCTTATTTGGTGAGTATACCGATGATAACTGAAACACACCCAGCTTGACAGTAGATTATTTTAGTGATTCCGTACCCAATCGTACTATTGCGGTTATCAAGTTCTCCAACCCTGCCGACGCCGCTGAATTTGTTGAGGCTTACAATGGCAAACCTTTCACTTCTATGGATGTCAGAATTTTTATATCCACCTGGAACTTGTTTCTCATATAGCAAAACTTGACAGCCTGAAACCTGCAATGTTGTGCATGTTTTATCTGTGGTCGTCGATACTGAAGACTCGGTCTCCCAGGCGATACACAAGATAGGTTCTCCCCAGTACTCCTTGTATGAACTGCCCACGTGCCCGGTTTGTTTGGAACGGATGGATGCAGCCATTACGGGATTGATTACTGTACCATGTTCCCATACTTTCCATTGTCAATGTTTAAGCAAATGGGGAGACAGCCGGTTAGTCTTCTGTCCTGTAACCAAAACGTGTCCTTCATCTCATCATCATAGCTGCCCTGTCTGCCGATATTCGCAAATTCTTCAATCTTCTCACCCAACATCTTCATCTACTCGCTCAACACTGCCAATTCCATTTGCCAACCCTTCTACTCCAACTCTTTCCTCATGTTCATCGTGTTCGTCGACGACCAATCTCTGGATCTGTCTCATCTGCGGTAATATCGGCTGCGGCCGGTACGGGCGAGGACACGCACACGCCCACTACCAAAGTACAACTCATCTCTATGCATTGGAACTCGAAACACAACGCGTATGGGACTATGCTGGTGACGGATATGTCCATCGGCTGATCCAGAACAAGGCAGATGGAAAGCTTGTGGAATTACCCAGTGCCGCCTCATCCACTGGGGTTCCACCGAGAGACGGTAGTCTGGGACCAACTCAAGCGGATGCACTGAGCGCAGAGAAGGTCGAAGCTATAGGAATTGAATACTCCTATCTTCTTACGTCACAGCTGGAGTCTCAACGGTCTTATTACGAAGACGAGGCAAAGGAGTTGAAGAATCAATTGCTTGAATTGAAAGGCCAGGTAGAACGACTAGACCAACAACTCAAGGAGGATGCAAAGAGAAGAAATGATGAAGAGCAAGCACGATTCGCGGATGTAGTGAAAGAAAAAAGCCGTGCGGAGGCTCGTGCAGAGAAAGCGACTGAATTGGCTAGGAGATTGGACAAAGAATTGAAAGAAGAAAGGGCGGTCAGTGAGGGCCTGATGAAGAACATGAACATTATGAAGGAGAAGGTAGAGCGTGCTGACAAAGATAAAGGGCAGGGTCTTGCTAAGATTCGCGAACTCGAGGATCAGCTGAGGGACATAATGTTTTTCCTGGAAACACGGATGAAAATTGAGAGCGGTGAAGGCCTAGAAGCTGAACTAGCTGGGGGCAGCCTCGAAGTCTCCTCTCCCGCAGACGTTTCCTCCGAAACGAAGAAAAAGAAATTTCGGAAACGGTAGCTGTTAGCCTTGGAAGAGTACGATGCAATAGTTATGCTTGCTTATGATACTCTACGACGTACTTACACTTATTCAACCTAATTTTTGACCGATCCAGGAGAATATAGAATCCCTTGTGGCATCCTTCATATAGGTCAGTTTCAAACTACATTCAATTCCGTCATGTCATCTACCTTGCCTTTTGACATAGGCCAGAAAAGCGGTATCCACGCGTTGTCTTTCGTTGGGTTCGCAGGGCGATATCACTTGAATGCTGTCAAGTCCAAGTGCAGATCCTGGGTGCGGTCTGCGGACTCCATGCTAAACTGATGGCACCCAAGCCAGAGCTATGTCTGTATAGCTTACTCGAGCCCAAGGACATCCGCTAAACATCCCGATACTTTTTCGAAATGTACAACTTAGTCCAAACTTGGTCTCCTTTCCACAATGAGCGCTATTTTTCGCAACATATTTCTTCTATTTGCAACATTTCTCGATCACAACATCACTCCCTTTCTTTTCTTTTCCTTCTATGGAGGAGCGTTACCTCAGTGGGTACCATTCGTCAATCAACGATTTTTTTCCTCTTCCGGGTAAGCTCGTCCTGCCCGCTGGGATGAAGAAGTGTCCCCTGCTCGATCAAGGCGTCCACCCTGCAAATGTTTTGTGCAAACTTCCGGTCATAGTGTGGGACTGCCGTCCGTGTCAAGGTTCCTGGCTGCCCCCATTCTTGGGCGGTACGCAACTCTGTCTTTCCTCGAGAAACATCAAGCTTTTAGTTGCTTTCGCTTTCATCTGACTGAAAGTAACATATCTATTTCTCAGTCATTCAGCCACTAGAATGGATCAATGGTAGTGTTGCACTCAAAGGGATAGCAGCCGGAATGATTGAGGGAACTGAATGAGTGGCTCTTGCAGTATGTAGAACAAACTCAAGTTCGTGTTACGGCCTCTACATACCAACTTTGCATCACATAAGCCCAATGAAAAATGTTGAGAATCATTCTGTCGTACAAGTCAACATATACAGATATATAAATACATTGCGGCGAAAGAAACCATCTGCCTCGCACACGAAGCTCACAGATCAAAGCATGAAATACTCCGTCGTAGCCAGGCGGTCAGTCAGCGAATGGATGAAGGAATGCACTAGATTATACAAGAAACAAATGCAGCGATGGATGAACGAGAATGATATCGATGATAAACGTGAGCATGAGGATGGAGGTATGTAAGAAAGCATTCAAGAAAGCGGGGCAGTCAGCCGTGTCTGATTTGTTGGAAACGCGGAGGACATGGGTGACACCTGTGGTTGGTTGGCGTCTTCAGACGATGAATGCAAATGCGATGGAACACTGCTGTTTGGCGTCGCTGGGACTGTACCGGGTTGCCCCACTTTGCCGATGAACCAAGACTGTAGAATCAATGAGAACTATTCCCGACACGGAAGATTTCTGAGCGACTCACTGGAACCCAACCACGATCACCACCATCCTCTTTGACGGCCTAAAGGGAGTGAATTGTTCCTATCTGACCTACCCTGAAAAAGCAATAAACTCACGTATGACCAATGATTATATCGCTTAAATACCCTTAAAGCATCATCTTTCACCAGGTCAAGCTCCTCGTCGCCCTTTTTGGTGTAGTCCATCAACGCAATACCAGGGAAACTTGTTGATATGATGCTCAAGGGCAAAATCGGTGTCTTCGACGCTCCACCGTCCGATATCGAACTGCCTTTGGCAGCCGTCGCTTCTGCTATGGCGGACGCGACGGGGACGTTGGTCTCCAAAAGGCATCCTGCAGGGACCCAGCCTTGTTTGTCCGGTTCGACAATGCCCGAACCTGTAGGATCGCGTTGGACTATCCACCACCCCCGAGCACGAGATAAAATGACAAAGGTGTCTCCAACGACAACATCAAACTCATCATCCTGCTCTGCCATGTAGGGATAGATGGCAACAGCGTACGATATTGCGCTACCCGATACGGGAACGTCCTTTGCGCTAACACTCGCGCTTGGGAGGGGCTCCATGGGCTCAAGCGTTTTTGGTTTTGTCTCATGATCATTAGTTGACCCAGTAACTGTGGTACCAATCATATTGGTAGCAGTTATAGCAACGGTGGGAGTCGATGCGGTTGAAGACCGTACCACGCCTACTGATCCCAGAGAGAACATGTCGTCCCCTCTTGTGCTTGTGTCATTGGCTGGTGACGACACACTGGGTTCTGGCCACCCAGGCTGTGGGCTCAGAGACGATCCAATAGAAGAAGATGATCCTAATGGCGCTGGGGCGGATATATCCTGCACTTCCAGCTGCGGTGGCCGGTTTATCCTGGAAGTGGAGGGAGTTTTAGTATGGCCTTGAGTTGCGGAATTTGCGATAGCATCAGCAGAGATGACAGATGATGCCTTGCGAGCTGCGTGCTTCTGTTGAGCAACGACTATGGGTGAACGGATATCTTTAATATGTTTCAACATAAAGACGGGGTTCTTTTTGGCGTCTTTGAGCTTTTGGAAGAGGAGCAAGGGTTTTTCGTCATAAGACAGGCATCGGTCTATGCGACTGCCTAGTTTATACGATGTTAGGCGACTGATAGTACGTCATAGTTTGATAACGTACCTGGTGAACCGTAACAAATGAACATGGCATAGTTTTGCCAGTTATCGTTGTTGATGCGGTATTTCTTGAGGGCGGCGGGAAGAACCTTCCATGTAGGGTCGTCCAAAGTGACCTTAAAACTCTTGTTCAAGTTCTCGGAGCTTTCTTGTCGGTGTGGTTTGGGCGTCTGAGGCGTTGGACCAGAATTACCGCCCGAGGGATCGGTTACAGATACAGGAGGAGGTCGATGCTTCTCGGAAGAAGATGCGGACGAAGTGGGAACCTGTGGACCCGCATGAGATGGCCCTGACGTGCCTGCATTTCGAGCTAATGGTGGAACATCATGTTCCAATTGTTGCGGTGAAGGATGGGGGGAATCAAAGGCTTGGTCGGGTTTGGTGGGTGACGTTTGTAATTGGGCCCATTTGAATGAGGGTTGTCGACGGAGTGTGTTCGCTGACTCTTCCTGTGACAAAATGCTGGTCTAGATCTTTCAGGGACCGAAGGAGTGTCTGAACGTACATTGCGTGGAGCAGAGCTGCGCAGTGCATGGACTTCATCAACTAGTGACTGCAGTGATGAGTTCAGGATTCGATTGTCTTCCTCCAGCGTCTGTATCCGGTACGCTATGCAAACATTTACCAAGCTGCTTCTTGACAGAGCCAATGGTTCTATAACGTACCTTGATCTGTGACTACAGTATACAGGCTCTCGAGGGTAAGGTTATTCTCTGCTCTTTCCGGGACCTCCGCTGGCAGTGGAGTGAGGTCGACGCCCATTGACAAAGCAGACAACTTACAAGGTGGTACATAGTGATCCGATTCAATAGGAACACCGTGGGCGATTTTGAGGAGGTAGACAGCCTTTAGAATAGAGAGCCTTTGACCTATGGTGGCAATTCCAACTCCTTTGAGGCCCTCCAGGTCAAGCAAGCAGAGAGCATCACCAGAAATGTTATGTTCTGGCAGTAAAATGAGAATGATGTTAAGCAGCGCGAGAAGAAGCGGACAGAACCTCGTATCTGGCTCTCATACTGTGGATAACCAAGGGAAGAGAACCACTTGTGGACGTCGGACTCGTCCCACTCCATGATGTGGCGCTCCGGGGCAAGCTCGTCCATGGTGTGGGATGGAAGCGGAACTGAAGCGGAACTGGCAAGGACTCGGCGGCGGGAGTTCAAGAAGACAAGAAAGATAGGTCACGTGTATTATCTAATTATAACTTGGCTGCGGCCAGTTTGAGTCTCGCTGTATGGACGATTTATGGGCCAACGCCTGGCATGAGCCCGCTAAACAACGGCCGTCTGATGCTGAGACAGACATTGCACTCCCATCATGGTCCACCGGCGCTGCAGTTAGCTGGGCAGAGCCCTCGACAAACCAGGCGACCCTCTGGGTGTCGTCTGAGCCAGTAGGGATGGCTTGGGCATCTCCTTACGACGATATTTCTTTGGGCAAGCTCTCGTCGTCTGTCAGTCCACAAGTGGACTGCGAAACACCGTTGCCATCTACACCTCCGCCTGAGCCAACGTTAGAACCCAAAGAACCTGAGATTAGATCGACTATACATACTACACCAAGCCCCGATGCATTTGGCACTTTCGAGACGGTTCTCAAAGTTGATCAACCAAGTCTCGACCCATGGGCGGTGGGATCCGCCGTTCTGCCCTCTACCGTCGAACGAGAGGATGTCTGGATCCCCTCATGGGCAGCATCATATGATGAGGTCAAAGCTGAGAAAACGGTGGACGAATGGGAGGAGGCTAAACGACAGAAGGCGCGACAAGATGAGCAATTTGTACGTCGGTACTTTTTTTTATTTTAAATGTCTATTAACATTCATATAGCCGCCAGAATTTCTAGCGTCTATCCTTGATGATTTCAAATCACTGTCGAGTGACTTGTGGCCTACTCAATCCCCTCCTGAAGATCATACACGGGTGCGGAGTGGTCTGGAGAGCGTCGAGGGGCTGTGAGTACACTTGCTATTCTTTTGGTCATAAACTTTCATACAACTGCTTCAGGGATTCCATTACCAATCGACTTATGCCTCGCGATCTGACGTTGTCGTCGTCTGTACAATTCTCCAAGACATTCATCGCGAAGCACCTGGTGGATGCTCTTCGTTTGTCGCGACATGTACCCCTAACCCGGCTTAGCCCTTTCACCCTATATATGGCATCGAAAGGGTTGACAGCATGGGAGATTTCTATCAAATCCCGTATCGATGTTACTAGCGACGATCTTCTCCCTCCTGGTTGGCGAGTCGTGGAAAAGGAGAGGGAGGAGCCTTCACCCGTTGTCGAGATGAAAAAGAGCGGTGGCGGACTGTTATCATTTTTTGGTCGGAAATCTGCAAATCCTCCTGTCGAGGCCAATCCTCGGCGGTCCGAATCACCTGGACGTCCAACATCCATATCAATTTCATCGAATGGAACTGCATCATCCCCTGTAACACGTTCAACTCGCCCAAGCCTTGATAGTGCAAAATCCTCCACGCACTCTTCCGCACCTAATTTGTTGGTTTCTAGTCCGGTCGCTGACTCTACCCTTGTAGCTTCTGTACTGTCTTCGCAGATCACCGCTCCCGGTACAGCCGAGCAAACACCGCAGGCGCCATCCGCCGTGTCTCGTTTCCTTGGACGATTCGCTCGCAATAAAACCAGTGGACCGAGCCTGAAAGAGTCTCTCGCGCTCTCGACGGACGATCTCGAATTCCTCTCCGATATCGTACCTAGTGCAAACGACGAAGCTGATGAGAATGATCAACCCAAAAGGTTGTCTGATATGCTCAACAGACCCTCGTTATCTACGGCACTTCCCCCTATTCTCGCTCCTCCTCCGCGGGCGCCTCCTACCAACTTTGTATCCAAAAACCTTACATCCCTGCCCTCAAAATTGGCTGCACACCCTCAAGGAGATCAAGAAGATCCATTCTCCATATTTGACTTCCCATCGACGGTGAGCAAACCGACAACCCCTGCGACCCAACCAATCATCCCTTCCCTTCCACCTTCCAAATTGCCCAATACATCGACACCCCCTCTACGTTCGCCAACAAGTAGCCTCTATGGAGGTGAATCCCAGGGCGTCCCGTCGTCCTCACGTTTCAATGGGCGTTCTTCGTCTCCTTTCGATACATCAGCACTTAACGCACGGTCACAAACGCCTTCTTCTTCCGGGAGGCGTGCGCCAATAGCCATCATGTCTACTGGATCGTCCTCCGGCAGCAACTCGGGTTCCATCGCAACTTTGCCCCCTGCACCAATTCTCCCACCACCACCACCCACCAAATTCACAAGTACGCCGTCTCATTCGAGAACTTCATTACAACACAACATTCTTGAGGACGATCACGACTTGGTCAGCTTCCGTGCCTCATCAGTTTCTCAGCCGTCCCTCCTTTATGATTCAAACACATCCTCCGTCTTCTCTGATCAAAGCATCTTCTCAGATACCTCAAGTCACCAGACGAAATCAAGCGGTAGCCTCTTCGATGACTTTGATGACTTTATCTCGCCTCCAATCCGCGGTCCTTCCCCACCGCGACCTCCCGCCAAGCCTTCACCCCTCAATCAAGCGCCCGAAGAGCCACAACAACCTCCGCCTCAGCCTTCCACCAAACAACCGTCTCCTCTGCGTAGAAGCTCACGAGCAGCTGACTACCAACGAACATTAAGTCTGGTAAACCTAGCAGCTAGCCGCACAGGCAGGTGGCCAGCACCTCCATCTCCTCTCCCAGAACTCCTATCCCCTCCTCCAGGAGGACCTCATGCCTCGCCAACATCAATTACAGCCGCTCCTTTGAGTTCAATGCAGGCCCAGCAGAAGAACGCCATCAGCGCGATGGCCTCGTCGACTTCGCCCCCGTCTGGCTTACCACTTCTCATTCGGCCACCGCCAGACTTCTCGGGCTTGCAGACGTCGACAACGTTCCCTTCCCCTCCACGGCTGGGGACGGCGTCACCAGCACCGATGGCGAATCTCATGCAAATTGGGTCTGAAGCATCACGTGCACCTACACCCGGGTCTACTGCTCCGAAGTATACACCTTCCGCGACCCTCGGGGAACTCTCTGCGCAGGACTTGTCGTTCTTTGAAGGATTGCAGTAGTTTTTGTTTCTTGGGCATGGAAGAAAGGGACAAGGATGTTCTATTGCGGATATTTTAGCACTGGATCTCAATGTACGCCACACTATCTCTTAGCAGCCTTCCTATATTCATGACTGTGTAATAAAAAACTGATTTGGATATTCGAAAAGACTTGTATGCAATATGGGAAACCAAGGAATCGATCTGAGGGGAAACGATGTCCGAAGACAGGACTCACGTTCGGCAGCGATCCACATCGGAGGGTCAGGCAACGGAAGAATATATAAAGAAAAAGAACTTTGAGAAGAAAATCGGCAATCCATTACAGTCAGCTGTAATCTTGCAATGTTTGCGCAAAATGATAAGCATTTTAGGTGAACATGATACATGTTTATAAACACTAGGAAGATAACGTCAAGAAGGTAGGGTACCTGTGGCCAACGCATGCAACTATCGATTCTCTGAGAGAAATCTTACACAATCGAAACATATACAACGAACACAGTCGTTCACTCGTAAAGAAAAGAGGAACGTAAAAGTCCAAAGAATGCCACGCCAACCAACTAGCACTCATCTACCACCTCCACCAACGGTGCGAATCTCGAGGCTCAACTTCGTCGCGCCCTGTTGCGTCGCTCATGCATAAATAAATGTAAGAAAGAGCAGAAAAACGACATACGTTGCTCTTGATATCCTCCATCGGTCCGATAAGGGCGGTCCTCAATCATGGGTGCTATCGTGAACGCATTTCAGACAATGTCAAGAACCGTAGACACAACAGCGGACGAACGTTCGTGACCACGGGCTTGCTCCACGCCGTTGACCTTATGAACTTTTCTGCCGTCGGCGTAAGTGTGCGTTACATGCTCGTCTCCCTAAGTCCAGAACGTTTGTCTCTTGAAGTCATCGAGATGAAAATGAAAACACCTACGTTCCAATTACGACGTCGATGCGAACTTTGCGTGACCCCGTTAACCGTCGTGGAGACAAAACTTTCAGCCTGCCATTGTCCGCCATTATTGACACCGAAGAAAGAAGGCGCAGAAGCAGGCAACATGCTATGGCCGAAAGGAAAATCCATGAAGCCCCCAGATCCATGATGCGGGAAACTAAAGTCATCATTAATCAGCCTGGATAGCTCTGTAGCGAACCAAGGCCTTTCGTGGTGGTGACGGCGGTAGTGAGAACCACGATGAGGTATGATGTCGTCGAAGATCGAATCAAACAAGGTGAAAGGATCAGTAAACATGAACGATGGGTGATGACCACCCCATGGGTCATAGAAGCCGTTCCTCGAACCGGAATGATATTGCCCATGGGAATGGTGACCGCTATTGGCGCTTCTGTAAGGGGTCGATGCTAGTTCGGGTGGGGGCCAAACGCCATGCTGATCATAGATCTTTAACACATAGTTAGTACAAGGAAGAAGAGCGCAATGTAAGAAACGACTCACACTACGGTTTTGAGGATCTCTCAACACCTCGTACGCATTATTGACCTAAAAAGATGGGTAAGGATGTCATCGCATCTAATGCATCGCGCCAAGCCACCTTTCTAAAGAGTTCTTCAGATTTCGCTTTGTCGTCGGACGATACTCCAGGTCCAAGTCTATCTGGGTGAGTTTCAAGTGCTCTCTTCTTGTATGCCTTGCGAACTGAAGACGACAAAGATTAGCAAGAGTCAACGTACTGAGTGTTTTAGAGCACCTTGTTCAGGAGTGGCAGTCTTGGGGATCCCAAGGGTTTCGTAGAGGTTGGTGGCCATGAGGAAGGGAGGTGAGGATGCAAGCACAACGAGATCGAAAGTTCTGGATGTTTATACTTCCGAGGCAAGTCCAGTGCGTGCAATGCCCACGCCACCATAACTGTGGCACGCGCTTGCTTATCACGTGAACCGTGACCATCCCACCGAAAACAACGCCGTTGAAAAAAAAGTCTCCTCGTCTCAATGCATCTACAGGAGAGTGTATTGTGTTCTACGGCAGCCGCTTCTTCCAGCGCAGGCCTTGGTGCAATATCCCTCCATGACATGCAGACCGGAACAGTGCTCGCCTCTTTCAAGCAGACCAATGCTGCTCCAAATTGTACTGCTTTTGTAGAGACCCGGAACGCCCAAGGAGGTTTCATACTTTCTGCACAACCCGACAAATCAATTTTGAACGTCTACAATTTTCAAAAGGTATGTTCAACGTCATGATCATCTATGGCCATGATCTAATCTTCTCTGCTCGCACCTGGTTAGGATCAAGTCAATCTCAAAGTTGTCCTTCCAGAGAAGTTGGCATGTATAGCAATGGATCCAAGAGGGACTTATTGTGCTGGTGGAACTGCACTGGGACGAATATATTTCTGGGAGGTGCGTTGTGATTCTTTTTTTTAGCGTATTCTAACAATGTTCAGGTTGCCTCCGGGATCCTATATCACTCATGGGATGCTCATTACCGACAAGTCACTGTGCTTCGCTTCGCCCCTGATGGTTCTGCCCTTATCTCAGGTTCAGAGGACTCTGGTGTAAGCGTATGGTCCGTATCCAGGTCAATACAACCTGCCAACCATGGTTATCATCGGTTATATGTTCTCGACTCATGTTTTATATCGCTTTCAGATTATTGGACGACGAAACACAAAATGAACTTCCTTTACCATATTGCACATTGACCGACCACACCTTGCCAATTACGGATATCGTTTGTGGTATTGGCTCTTTCCCAAAATGTAGATTGCTCACTTCTTCGGTGGACCATTCAGCCAAAGTCGGGACCTTTATTTCATAACTCAGACCCGCGACAATTTACTTAACAGACACTGTTCTCCAGCTCTGGGATCTATCTTCGCAAAGCCTTTTGACAACTTTTCAGTTCCCTCGGCCAATATCCATTCTTGCATGGGATGTGACTGAGCGAATTTTCATGGCAGCTTCGCGAGATGGTTCAATACACCAAGTCAACCTCTTTCGACAGCGTGATACGAAAAGTGGAGGCCAATTTGCGGAAGCGGTCGGCGGAGCTGGTGTCAGCGATATCATTCGCGTGGGAGAGGAAGGCCGCGAAGCCCAAAAGAAACGGCTGATATCTGTTGAGTGAGCATCACAATATTTGCGACAACGCCATCGATTAACCATTCCACTATACAATAGCCAGCGGATCACAGCACTATGCATTTCTCTCACGTCATCGCACCTCCTTGTTGGCACCGAAACTGGCTTGGTTCACATCTATGACATTCCGTCGCATCAGCTTCTGCACACGATCATGACGCACAAGGGTTTTATGATAACTCATTTAGCAACGCTGCTCAAACCTCCTGATCTCATTGGTCACATAAACCTCCACTTGAGTGTCGGAAATGTGGCAGATGCGAAGGACATCATTCCCGTGAAACATGTCTCTCCATTTCAAAGGATGCGAGATCCTAAAACACGAGAAGCCCACGACGTCACATTACTTCTACCTCCACAAAAAATGGTTTGATCTTTTCTACTTACGCATGCCAAAGGCACTTAATAATTCCGGTGATCAAGCTTCTAGAAGATGACTGGTCCTATGACACGGAAGAATTTCTTCGAGACCATGCCTTCTTTGTGCATCCATCGGGTCCCGCGACCACTCCGGGGACAGATAATCTAGTACCCAAGTCTACGGTGGAAGGCCTTGAGGCGGAGGTTGCGCGACTACGAGAACAGTTGGGCAAAGCAAAGTCAGTGAATAACTTGATGTGGGACACCATAGTCCAGAAGACCCTTCGTCAGGAAACAGGCACTGAGCTTGCCCGGTCAATCGACGACGAGCCACGCAAGAAAAGAGGGAGGTCATGAAGCCATCCCGTATCAAGACCTTAGAACGGTGCGCCTGTTACCCCACCTATCAATAACAAGTCCGTCAAAGGCAAGCCCTATCGAAGTCGAGAAACGCTAGCAATGTTTTCTTATATAATTACATTGTCCTTGGTAACTAAGTCAGATATCGGCAAGATATTTCATCGGTTTTCCATGATCTGTAGATGATGACGGTAGCGAATTTCAGCTTTAGCATGGCGTTTCTGCAAATCCCACTCCGACGGTCCATCGGGCAAAACAGTCTGCTTTTTTGCTATTCCTTTCTTAATATCAAAACATATCCAGTCTGAGTGACCCAAAAGTACCCTCGGTCCAAGTGAACGCCCAGTATGAGGGCGTCTTTCGAAAGCAAGAAAACGGAGCTTTGGCAATCGGAGAGCTAGAGTCTCTGCCCACTGACTGGCAGCCTGTTCAACGGATCCAACGTCACGCTCTGCAGTCGCAGAATATTCGTATGGATCCTCAGGTAATTCTACCGCTAATTTCAATGTCTGCAGACTTTGCAAGCTGGCCAGACTGGACACGGTCCCGTCCTGTGTGATCAAAGGGGTCAATGGTAATGCACTTTCCTACGTGGAGCCAGGAAATACCATGTCAGAGTGGGGTTCTTCAGTCCGGTCGACGTAGCGCAGGCCTTGGAATTCCAGGTACGTCAGACCGGGAAATAGGCGACCGATGCACATCATAATATCTGGAGTGGCGCACCATCCCATTTTTATACAGAGTACTCTGAGATCCGGAAGCGAACCATGAGCCTGTTTCATACGATTCAAAAACGACCGCATCCTTTCTGGCTTGTGATAAGCAAGGATATCTTTACTTGAAAGCATATTTTCCCATTCGGGTATAAAGTCCAGATTGAGATTAGTCAAAAAGGGAGGTAAATGCAGGAATATGCGGTCTTCCATCATTGGATTTGCGATTGAAAGTGTGTCCAGTAAAGGTGGTAATATGCAGAGCTCGTTGTGCCCTGGAGGTAGTTCCGTCGACATCAATGCATAACGACTAGGATGAGCTCCTATTACTCGAAGTTTGTACAGAATCTCGAATTTAGAGAGCAGAGGGAATGATGGTGATATCTTCCAGATAGGGTACTCCTGTGCTGTCAGAGGCGGATAGCCGTGCAAAATTAATGTTTTCATAGCGGACATTTTAACAGGTCGGGAAACAAATGCTCCAAATGGAAAAAATTCGCCAGGTAGTTCCATGTACCCGAGGGTCTCATAGCATGCAAAGATGAGATTAGCGACGCACTGCAAGGACAGCGATCGTTTTGATTCAGGAGCTACCGCCAGCGCAACGCCTTGTTGCTTCACGATAAGTCGTCGGATGCCAGAGAACTTCTTGAAAGAGGTCAATGCCTCATGAGAAAAGAAAGTAGTGCTCAGCTCAAAGATGGTGAGTGGAGAACGTGTCAAGGATTCGATGAAAGTGAGGCTAGGTCCAAACTTATGATCACTATAGCTGAATGTTGTTATATTTTGTAGTTGAGGAACCACGTCGGAGAGTATTTCCAAAGACTTGAAATGATGAGATTGCCATTGAACTTGAAGAAAATAGAGATGCCTCATTGAGAGACCTCAGCTTCATCACAAAAGCCGCAGTCCTTTTAAATCACATACCTCATATATGGCCATAATGCACAAGGATAAAATTCAGTACGGCCTTGTCGAGGCCAACGGACAACGCGAAACAGGAAGGTTAACGATATAGCACGCAACCTCCTGCAGATTGATGAAATAGACAGGGTGTTTTGAGAACCTTCTCGAATGAGCAGGAGCGAGATGATGAGCGACAGAATATCATCATCGAGATCCAGCAGACCCAATGCTCGGTTGGGACTCGAATCTGAGTGCTGTAGACTCATCTAAAAGATGCAAAACCTCAGGCCTCAGAAGTCTGTTGTTGATTGAAACACAATTTGTTCATCTAGCACTTCGATAGGCGACTAAGTTATCAATAATCACAACAAACTGTCACGTGACCCTGGTCGCAATCCTTTCAATTCTTTTTCAATGTCTCCAAACATCAAGCTTTGAAGAACCCGTCATTCAGCAAAGTAACAGAATGTGCCAAATCAGCACGGAAGAGGGGGATAGCTTAGATCTGAGATTCGAAAATTGATGTATATATGTTGAGTGTACGACTTGCAGCAACCGACTGCTCTCGGCCGACTTTCCTATTTCGGACTTACCTCTCTCTCTCCACATTGCGTCATAAGAGCCGGTTACCAATCGGTAATTACCAGTCTTTGTTTTTTTTTTTTTCTTTATATTTTAGATATACAAAACAATACACTCTCAGTTAACCACCTTACCTGGAGTGACTAAGACCTAAACATTGTTTTACTATATAGGCTATAGGCCCTATTTTTGCACTCCCACTGTGTTGAGCCACTGCTTTGACGACTGACAACTGACTCACACTTACACCACACATCTACACTCACACATACCCCAGCTTGCTGTAATAGCCACAGAAAGATAAAATGTCATCTACAAATTCATTGAATCCACCAAACTCCCCAGAAAAAGTACATTTTGATGGAACAAACTATATAACCTTCAAAAATCAAGTTCAATTGCTGCAAGAGTGTGCAGCAATTGCAGATATTTAGACAGAACAATACCAAAGCTGAGAGACCACTTTGACAACACCAAAATACCTGAGTCAAAAACCAACTAAGTGGTTATCAAAAACTCTATCCCTGGTGGAATGGGAAGAGAGAGACACTTGCACTAGGATTGATCATTTGCAACACTAAAAACCTAGTTGGACTAGAAATCAAAATAGATAGAAACACAGCAGAAGCTTGGAAGACTCTCACTCAAGATTATGGAGTATTCTCTGAGATCACCACAATGAATGCTGAGTAATGCCTGTGCACTATAAGATTCTCTAACAGCATAGACTTTATAAAACATGTCCATAATATGAAAGAAAAGTAGAAGTCAGCATCTAAAAAAGGAGCAAAAATCAATGATGTAGTTTTTTGTACTATTTTGATAGTTTCCTTACCAAAGTCTTAGAATGCTGTAGTAACAGAGCTATATACAATGAATACATTGAAGGATATAGTCACTACACTTACAGTTCATTAAGACTAACTAGTCCTATCAAAGTAAAAAGCAGTAATCTCTGTAATAGTTTTACAAGTACAGACAAATTAGTTGAAGCCAAAGCTAGTATGCATTAACCCAGATTGCAAGAAATCTAGACACTTTATTAAGAACTGTTATCAGAAAGAAAGAGGAAAGAAAGGACAATTTCCATCTAATTTTTAAAACAAATCCAAAAATAACAATACTCCTACAACTAATGCATCAATTACATCTTCTATAGCCAATATAACAATAGTTAATGGGTCTACACCACTAAGTCAACTGTTAGAAAGAAAACCTTAAATTACATATATATTGTCAGCAATCTTACAGGATTATTTTAATGGAGGAACTAATTAGCTGTATTAAAATAGACAGAGATAAGTATAATAAAAGTATGAAACATATCTATATATATAGACTCAGGAGCAACAGACTACTTCTTTGTAGATTGGAAGGTATTTACTGATTATGAAGTCCTCAAAATCCCTATAAAAAGGTATGTAGCATTAACAGAAGTGACATTTTGTATAGTAAGCTAAGGTACAGCAATATATATATATATAAAACTACTTATAGATCTTCAGAGCTTATATTTAAAAATGCTCTACATGCACCAGATCTGGCCTCTAGCCTCATTTTAATAGACTGATTTGACAAAGCTGATTTCAACATTACATTTAAAAGTAGACAATTAAAATTCCAGAATATAAATGACTAAGAAATCTTCTATAAAAAGAGTAGTAGAGGAATGTATCTACTAAGCTGCTTCAGAGGAATAAA